>PVJC01016876.1:0-33179 GCA_004026665.1 Murina feae | reverse complement strand
GGCTCAGTGGATGGAGCATCGGCCTGCAGACTGAAAGGTCCCAGGTTCGATTCCGGTCAAGGGCATGTACCTGGGTTGCAGGTACCTCCCCAGTGTGAGGTGTGCAGGAGGCAGCTGGTCGCTGTTTCTCTCTCATCGATGTTTCTAGCTCTCTATCTCTCTCCCTTCCTCTCTGTAAAAATTCAATAAAATATATTTTTTAAAAAAATCAGTAAAAGACAAACAGGCAGTTTGAAAAAGAAGATACATAAAGAGCTAATAAAAACATGAAAAAGTTCATAGTCACTATAAAAAATGAAACAGTACAATCTGACGGGTGTGGCTCGGTGGTTGAGCCTCGTCCTATGAACCTGGAGGTCACCGTTCCATTCTAGGTCAGGGCGCATGCCTGGGTTGTGGTCTCCATCCCCAGGCAGGAGGCGAACAGGAGGCTGCTGCTGGATGATTCTCATCATTGATGTTTCCATCTCTCTTTCCTCTCTCTGAAGTCAATAAAAACGTTTATGTAAAAAATGAGATAACACTGATGTGATCATTATTTCTCAAAACTTGGGGAGGGAGGGAAGAGGAATTAGGTGTGTCGATTTGCTTAGGGAGGTAGAGGTCGTTGCAGGGCTACGGCGGGACCACTAGGTGGCAAGAACAAAGGCGAAATGCGGACGCGTCCGGGTGTGGGCGTCGGGGAGGGGCCTGGAGCAGCGTTTAAGGGCGGAGCCTGGACTGTTCGGTTCACTCCGGTCGGGTCCCCGCCGCGCGCTTCGGCTGGGAGATGGCTTGGCCGCGCGTGCGGCTGGTGGTGACTGCGGACGACTTTGGGTACTGCCCGCGGCGGGATGAGGGCATCGTGGAGGCCTTCCTGGCCGGAGCTGTGACCAGCGTATCCCTGCTGGTCAACGGCGCGACGGCGGAGAGCGCGGCGGAGCTGGCCCGCAGGTGAGGAGTGACCCCCGGAGTCCGAATGGGGTTTGGGCGGCGCCGCTCGGTGGCCGCCTGTGCTCCGGCTCGCGTTCCACCCTCAGGCACCACATCCCCACGGGACTCCACGCCAACCTGTCCGAGGGCCGCCCCGTGGGCCCGGCCCGCCACGGGGCCTCGTCGCTGCTCAGCCCCGAAGGCTTCTTCCTGGGCAAGATGGGATTCCGGGAGGCGGTGGCAGCCAAAGATGTAGCTTTGTCCCAGGTGCGGAAGTGCGGCTGCTGGAGGAGGACACCCCCCAAGGCTCCTCCCAGAGGGTACCATGACGCCATCAGGGGCGGAGACGCGAGTGGGCTCTGGATGCTTCCCTGGTTCCAACTCTGGAGCCGTCACAAGGAGGCACGGGGGTGGGCCAGGAGGGGGGAACAGGAGTAGCTCGTCCTCTTCGGCAGCTGCTCCCGGACTTTTAAGGTGCCACAGTCCTCTCCTTCCAGGTGCGGGAAGAGCTGGAGGCCCAGCTGAGTCGCTTCCAGGAATTACTGGGGAGGAAACCCACTCACGTGGACGGGCACCAGCATGTGCACGTGCTCCCAGGTTGGTGGTCCAGGGGGCGGTGTGCCCAGCTGCGGTGAGAGGTGCTCCTCCCTGACAGCGCCCCGCCCGCAGGCGTGTGCCAGGTGTTCGCAGAGGCGCTGCAGGCACATGGGGTGCGCTTCACACGGCTGCCGCTGGAGCGAGGACTGGGCGACTGCACTTGGCTGGAGGCCCCTGCGCGCGCCTTCGCGTGTGCAGTGGAACGTGATGCCCGGGCTGCTGTGGGCCCCTTCTCCCGCAGTGGCCTAAGGTGAGGCCCCCAAACCGCTGTGCCTGTTCCCTCCGGTCCCAGTGGGTCCAGCAGCTGTTCAGTTGGCCAGCTGTGTACCTTTCTCATCTGCCTTTGGCCTAGACCTGCCCATCACTATCCTGCCCGTTTCTGCTCTGATGCCTGGGTATCCACAGGTGGACGGATGCCTTCGTGGGTCTGAGCACCTGTGGCCGGCACATGTCTGCTCATCGTGTGTCAGGAGCACTGGCTCGGGCCCTGGAAGGTACACCCACAGGTCATTCCCTGACAGCGGAGCTGATGGCCCATCCAGGCTACCCGAGTGTGCCTCCCGCTGGAGGCTGCGGTGAGGGTCCCGACGCCTTTTCCTGCTCTTGGGAACGGCTGCATGAGCTGCGTGTCCTCACAGAGCCGACACTGCAGGCCCGGCTTGCCCAGGATGGCGTGCAGCTCTGTGCCCTCCATGACCTAGAGTCCAAGAGACCTGGTGAAGCCACTCTAGAAACCTTCCTGGAGCCCTCCCAACCGTGACCCTGACAGCCAAGGACTAATGCCTTAGTGCTCAGGAACATGGCAAGGGTTGAGCTTTGGCACAGCCCACGACCAAACCCGAGAGGGGGTTCTGTGACTTCCCTGGGCAGAATGATGCCACCTCTTTGCCCAGATCCTCACGCCTCAGAGTGACAGCCAGAGGGCTGGCAAACCCGCTTGGCTGCAGGTGGGTCAGCCTGTGATATCTTGGCATGGGGCCTGCCAAACATCTTGTGCTCTTCACATATCTACGTAAGCATCGTCTCTGTGTAGGTGTAGTGGGGAGAGATCACTATATTAATAAAAGAATGTGTCTTGTAAACTTTGAATGGTTTATAAACTGTGCCCAGAAAGCCTTTACAGACACAAGAGCAGACAAAAGCAACTCCAGGACCCAAACCTGGTCACTATTCCAGAAGAGACATATAAAACAAGTTCCGCTCTCATTTTGTTCATGCTTAGCTTTTTTCTTTTGGGAGGTGTGAGAGAAGAAGAATGTCTCACCTGGATACTTTTTAGGAGGTATATTATAATCTCAATTTTTATTGAAAAAGGCCCTAACCGGTTTGGCTCAGTGGATAGAGTGTTGGCCTGCGGACTCAAAGGTCCCAGGTTCAATTCTGGTCAAGGGCATGTACCTTGGTTGCGGGCACATCCCCAGTCGGGGGTGTGCAGGAGGCAGCTGATCGATGTTTCTCTCTCATCGATGTTTCCAACTCTCTATCCCTCTCCCTTCCTCTCTGTAAAAAATCAATAAAATATATTAAAAAAAAAAGAAAAGAAAAAGAAGTCATCTGCCAGTGTGGCTCAGTGGTTGAGCATCAAACTATGAACCAGGAGGTCACAATTTTATTCCAGGTCAGGGCACATGTCCCCAGTAGGGGGCATTCGGGAGGTAGCTGATCAATGATTCTCTCTATCCCTTCCTCTCTGAAATCAATTTTTAAAAAGACTAGAACCCTACCGGTTTGGCTCAATGGATAAAGCGTCGGCCTGTGGACTCAAGGGTCCCAGGTTCGATTCCCATCAAGGGCATGTACCTTGGTTTCGGGCACATCCCCAGTGGGGAGTGTGCAGGAGGCAGCTGATCAATGTTTCTCTTTCATTGATGTTTCTAACTCTATTCCTCTCTCTTCCTCTCTGTGAAGAAATAATAAAATATATTTTAAAAAATAAAAATAAAGACTAGAGATTACTTTTAAAAAATGTTTTCCAAAAAGCACTTCTAATCATCCGGATTAGCCATACCAAGTACTGCCCGGCCCAAGCACTATGCTGAAGTCCCAACTTCAGCTCTAGTCCTCAGGTTGGTGACATTCCTCCACCGTTGCATGACGGAAGGAGAGAAGCCAATTTGGTGCTGGGGCAGGAAGAACTCAGACCAACTCAGGCTTTGCTTTCTACTGGGTTAGATGGCTGCCCTGCGGGGTAGGGCATTAAGGTGCTGCCAAGTAGTAAGAGCATGCTGAGGCTACCAGCCTGTAGACTTGGCCTTGAGGAAGTCCTGAGGCCCTTGCCAGAGGAACCTTGGAACTAGAAGGTGACAGAAGTCAGGCTGCTGTGGGCACAGCAGTAAGTAGGCCCATATTTTGAACTGAACAATTAAACCGAAGGAAGGGCCTGGGTAGTGTGGCTCAGTTGGTTGGAGTGTCATCCTGTGCACCGAAAGGTCTTGGGTTTGATTCGTGGTCAGGGCACATACGCAGGTTTCAGGTTCGATCCCAGATCTGGATGCATCTGATCCATGTTTCTCTCTCACACGGATGTTTTTCTCTCTTACCTTCTCCCCTTCTAAAATCAATTAAAAACAACAACCCAACAACAATGAAGGAAGGCAAGAAAATGGTAACTCCAGGGTTCAGGAAGTTGAGAGGGTCTTGCAGGCCTCTGGCTTTGGGGAAGGGCAAACTGTGGCTGTGTCTGGGCTCAAAGGGACCAGCAGTGAGCTAGACTATGTAAAAACACAGGCCATGTGCCCCTGGCTGTCACAGATGCTTAGTCTCTTCCTCTGTAAAAATTGGAATAATGGTGCCCATTGGGTTGTCCTGAGCTTCAAAGGGAATAAAGTGCTGGGACATGGCAGAGAACCCCAGATGATGATCAAAAGAAAGGACTTCTTACTTCCTGGTAAAATAAACCCCAGGTAAAATGTTCTCTCTCTCCCAGAAACATGAAGGCCTGGTCACAGCTGGTGTCATTACAGGCAATGAACTAGGCTGAGAGAACATAGTGTCACAGGTCCTGGCTGAGTAGAGCATCGCCCCCATGTGCCAAGGTGGTGGGTTTGATCCCCGGGCAGGACACATACAAGAAACCACCAGTAAGTCCACAAATAAGTGGAATAACAAATCAGTGTTTCTCCTCTCTCCCTTCTTCTCTAAAAACATCAAATTAAAAAAATAAGCCCTGGCCGGCTGTTCAGTGGTTAGAGCACTGGTCCTCAGACTGAAGGCTTGTGAGTTCCATTCTGGTCAAGGCACTTACTGGATCCCTGGCCCCTGGTCAGGGTGCATGTGGGAGGCAACCAATTGATGGTCTCTCTCACATCGATGTTTCTCTGTCTCTCCTCCTTCCACTTTCTAAAAAATGGAGCCTGGCTGGCATGGCTCAGTGGTTGAGCATCGACCTATGAACCACGAGGTCACGGTATGACTGATTGAGTCAGGGCACATGCCTGGGTTGTGGGCTTGATCTCTGGTGTAGGGCGTGTAGGAGGCAGCCGATCAACAATTTTCTCATTGGTGTTTCTCTCTGAAAGCAATAAAAACATTTTTAACAAAATCAATGGAAAAAATATCCCCAGGTGAAGATTAACATAAATGGTCAGGGCCCTGGGCCGAGACTCAGAGGGAGGTTTCTGGGGGTAACCCTTCAAGGAAATGATCTAAGAACCTCCTCAGGCACACCCTCATTAATTCCACAACCTCAATCAAGATGGCCAGTTTGCTCGCTCTGGTGGGCTTGGCTCAGCATCTAGAGCATGGGCCTTCGGACTCAAGGGTTTGATTCTGGTCAAGGACACTTATCTCAGTTGCAGGCTCGATCCCTGGCCCCAGTGAGGGAGGAGGCAACCAATGTTTCTCTGTTTCTCCCTGTCCCTTCTACTCTAAAAATCAGTGGAGAAAAAAGATCCTTGGGTGAGATTAACAACAAAAGATAGCTAGTTTGGCCCTGGCTGGTTGGGCTCAGTGGATAGAGCGTTGGCCTGTGGACTGAGGGGTCCCAGGTTCAATTCCAGTTAAGCGCACATGCTTGGGTTGTGGGCTTGATCCCCAGTGTGGGGCATGCAGGAAGCAGATGTTTCTCTCTCTCTTGCTCCCTTCCTCTCTGAAATCAATAAAAACTCATAAAAAGATAGCCAGTTTGCTCTCTGCTGAATGTGGTTATCACTCTTTAGGGGCTGATCGGACTGAAGTGATACATGTAATACATAGAGGTGCTGTCTGCTCCCCAGACAGCCAAGGGAGACCCAATAATCTGGACTCTCCTGCTTTTTCTTTGCCACTTTTGGAGGCCGGGTCATGGGAAGATAGGAGCAGGCACAAGCTGCAGGAGACCAGAGGCCCTAGGACCTGGGCACCAGCCACCCCTCCCACACCTCCGAGAGCAGGCCCACCGCCAGTAAGAAAAAAAACCACACAACCAAACCAGTGTTGGAGAGCATCTTTATTAAGGGCAGCAGAACGGGATTGCAGCATCTTTTGAAAGCCTATTCTCTGCCATGGTGGGCAGGGGCAGGGGCAGGGGCAGGGAGGAGAGGGAGGACCTGGCCCACTTTGGTTCAGTTCAGGCGCGTGTGAATTCCTGAGTGGGCTTGGGTCCGTGGGTGACAGCTCTCCCCTCCCCGAGAGGACCCAGCTTGTTTGATTTCAGAGCTGCCAGGGCACCAGCATGCTCAAAGCCTGCTCTGAGAGCTCAGCTACCACCCGAAACTGCTGCAGTCTGGATGGAACAAGCCACCCAGGTGGGAGGGAAGGACTCCTCATGGCCTGGCTTTCCCAGGGCCAGGCCTCTCCTGACTGGACAAACCATGGGGTGCAATGCCAGGGCTAAGAGTCCCCTGAGGTGCTGCCGGCATTGACAAAAGGTACCGCCTGTGGTGAACAGAGAAGTGAAGGACGACAGGCAGGCAGAACTATGCTGGTAGAAACACGAAGCAATGGGATGGTTTCCAAGAATGGCAATAATTTTGGATTCAGAGAAGCAACGATGGTGGCTTACTTGGATAGCTTCTGACAGAATTTGGCATTTTATTACCAATCTGTGTGTAAGTGAAATAACGTCCATCATCACCTTTCTGCCAATGAAGAGACAGATGTGGAAATGCTGGCCCAGCTCCCCTGAGCAGGCAGGAGTCTCCAGGGCCTACCCCTTGAGTATCTTGGACTAAAGCAGCTGAATCAGTGACACACTGCAGGAACCACGCACCTGGACAACTAAACGACATTAACCTGCACATCATCCCAGTTCTGTGCAGTAAGACCAAGCTGTCTTAAGAGGTCATAGCCCTGGAAGGATCTCAAGTTTTAAAACTAAAATGAGCAAAGTTTCTTTTAAGCCATTTCTCCACAGAATCTAATAACCCGGAGAGCCAGGAAGGGAAGCTGCCAGTGGCCGAAGCAGAGTTGGAGACGCATGGCATTTGGAACAGCAGCTTCCTCTGGGTGTCAGTGACATGTTTTCTCTACTATTTCAGGGACATTCCCACTTTGCTTTGAAAAAGACATTAACATTCAAATCCTTACAAGTTCATCTGAGGATAAATTCTAAGGTCAATTTTATTTCTACAAAAAAAAAAAAAAAGGCAGTCAAAACAATATAAAACACATGTAGAGGATATTACTCAGGGAGCTTCAAGTGGAGCTTGACTCTGCAAAGGCTGTGAGTCCAGAGGGAGGAAAGGCCGTCTTGTTCCTGGGCTGGCCTGGCCGGCTGCTTCAATGGGAGAGGCCAGCAGGGCACCGGTGACCCCGGACTGGTTCTGGCTCTAGCTGAGTCCTGCCAATTCCAACCCTGCAAAGGGTCAAACTGTGCTGAAGGAGGGCTGAGGTGGGGCTGCTGCACTGAGGTGGAGGAGATCGGGCTCCGTGGCACATTCGGATGGAGCTTGCTGACTGGTGAGCGTGGAATTTCAAATGGATATTCTGGCTTTAGCGTTGTCGGTAACAGCTAGCACATCTTCTAAAATGGCTGCAGGGAGGAGCGTAAACCTTTGACCTCAGGAGCCTCTCTGATGAGAAATTCCTCACATAAGTGCAGTGTCCTCTGGCTGGCAGGCCCTCTCTGGGTGGCCACAGACCTGATATTGCAGGGTCTTCCCAAGCAGGCCGGGCCAGGCTAGTGTTCAGTCACACACAGGCATCAGGGTTGCCATTTAATCAGTGTTATTATGGTAACGTTGGCAAGATTTTTGTATTAGAGGGCCTGCTTTTCAAGGTTAATTTGGGGGGGGGGGGATGGTGGTGGTGGTGGTGGTTTGCGTGTTTAAAAATATATATTTTTAAAGTATGTTATAAATTGGAATCAGGAGAACTTGAATGAACTCCCACACGCACTGCAACATGGGAGAAGAGAAGCCACCAGACTGGACAGAGCTGTCTCTTCTCCTTTGTGGAGGAGGTGGGGCCTGAGTCTGGGAAAGTGAATGAATGAAAAAGAAACTGAATGCAAGAGAGTGGCGTTGAAAGGGCATGGGAAGAAAGGGAATCACAACCTTTTATTTTAAACCTTAAGGTCTAAATGTAAATTGAAGATTTTGGATAAATTTGGACAAGAAAAGAAATACCATTCTTTTAGAGTAGGCTGAAGCAGTGATTTTTAAAACAAAGAAAGCAGAACTAGAACATCTTAAATTTTTAATCCTTTCTTTACAGGTTACCTAAGACCACTTTTGATTAAGAAAACTGTAGAAAGTTAGTAACTGCCACAAGCAAACGCCAGGTAATGGCCCGTGTCAATTTTCCACAGAGTCCTGCTTTGCGGGGTGTCTGAACGCACTGCTCGGGGTCTCTGCTCACACTTGCTGGAATCAATCGTGGCAGATTTTAGTCCACAGGTCGCTTTTCCCCATATTTCTTTGTAAACTCTTCAGCATTCTTACAGAATTTTTTACGGTCCTTAGAGTATTCTTCAGCTAGGTCAGCCCGAAGAGGGTGCTCAGGCTGGGGGTCATTCACCAGTGCTATGAGAGACTGGATTACTGCCAAGAAAAGGAGAAGGCATTGTTGGTTACAATAGTCTCAGAAAGGGCCCAGGCAAGATACGCAACTCTGACTCTACTACTGATTTATATCTATGTGCTTCTAAGACAAAGTGGCCTCTGATTTATCCAAAATTTTAACCACAAGCACTTAACTTTCCTCTGTAATGAGGATAAAGTGATGGATCTTCCTCTGAATTGACATCCTGAGGATGTCCCAGCCCCTAGTCACTCGCATCCTTCCCTAAGCAGTCTGAAGACATCAGGCCTGGCGTTCTCTCTCTCTCTCTCTCTCTATGTGTGAAGCTTCTCAAGGGCAGAGACTGGGTGATGTGTTCCAGGACTGCACTCAGTTCATGGGAGTTTCAGTGAGTATGAGAATGAAGGGTGCAAGACAGGCCTGCCCCATGTAAATGCATAATGAGCCCACCCTGGAAGACCCCAAAGAGCTTCTAAACCAGCTGAGAAGGGTCATTGGACCACTCTAACCACTAGGAGTTAAAACCACTGGGAGGTTAACCCCCAGCAGCATTATATTGTCTATTTCTGAAGCAGAAGTCACATCGATTGGCTTGGGTGGGTTCTACAATGCTCCCCCAAAAGCAGTAAATCCTAGGTGTGCTGGAAGGCGAGTCCTGGGCCCTTGGAACTTAGGAGTGAGGAAGATAATGGCATGGGCAGGGGCAGGCACGGGCTCAGCTTTTCTTTTTCCTTTGAAACACTATGTTTTGCCCAGCCATGCTTCCAGCTTACAAACTCTTAAGAAGTTGGAATAAATCTTCTAGCAAGGCCTCTTCATTCCTTTTGAGTTCCACGGCATAAATAGGTGGCTTCTAGTCTTTTGTTCATGATTAGAAATTGTTTCCTAGCAGAATGGCTGCTTCATTAGCATTCCGGGAACCCCACGGGAGTAAATGCTTTGGGGCGGATGTGGGAGAGCACTGATGAGTTTCCCTGCCCACTCTTTGTTATGGATACTCAGGCTCTTGGTTTCTTACTATGATTATACCTTAATATCCAATGCATTAGTATAAAATCATTTGGTAATTATTAAGACACTAGGAGCCCAGTGCACAATATATTGTGCACTCGGGGGGTCCCTCAGCCCGGCCTGCCACCCGCCCATTGCACCCCGCCCATCGGCCCTGCCCACCTCACACACACCACCTGCCACCCACCCATCAGCCCCGCCCACCTTACACACCCTGGCCAGCCAGTCACCTGCCCCCTACATCCCGCTCACCCTGCCACCTGCACTGCACTGCACCTGCCTCCACTGCTGCCGGCCTCCATCTTGGCTGAATTAATTTGCATACAGCCACTCTGGTTGGCTGGTGGGCTTGGCTTAGGTGTCCCGTAGAAACGGTCAATTTCAATATTATGCTTTTATTAGAGTAGATGATTTTCAAAAGATACTCTGCAATTTGCTATTTTCCCAAGAACTTGCTTTTACTTTTGACCAAGTCTAAGTATTTTCAAATTTATTTAGTAGTTCTGATGAGTATTTCATTCTTTCTCTGTTCCTTTGGGTACATTTCTGGCTCCTCAGCTAACTATAATAAAACCCAGTTTATCTTAGCTTGTTTTGATAGTGAGAACATTGATATCTATGACTGCTGTCAAACTAAAACTATGGCCCCATCCCATTATTTTTTTTATAGAGAGAGCATGCTCATTTTATTTTATAAATGTCTGGCTCTGGTTTCTTGATCTCTTTCTTGAGCCAGGTGCTCCCCAGAAGCACTTTTTTCTTCCAAAAGAAAGACTTTAAAAAACAATACAAATTTATCTCCTATTCTCATTGTAGAGGGTAGGGCAAAAGTAGGTTTACAGTTGAGTACACAAAAGTTTATTCTTGTATTATTAATTACTGTATTATTTTCCATATGAACAACTAACTATAAACCTACTTTTGCCCCATCCTATATATATATATGATCAGAGAGTAAAGCCTATGAAATCTCACTTCTGTTCTTATTGGCAATTTTCTTGTATTAGAGGATGTTAACATCTACTCTAATAAAAAAGCAATATGCAAATCAACAGCCACTCTAAGACACCTAAGCCACGCCCACCAGCCAATCAGAGAGACTCCATGCAAATTAACCCGCCAAAGATGGTGGTTGATTTGCATACACAGGAGAGCGAAGACTAAAGAAGCCAAGTGCTGCAGAAGGGAGCCAAGCGGTGGAGAAGGGAATGGAGCTGAGGCAGTGGAGATGGTGCAGAAGGGAGGGAGAAGGGGGGAGGGAACCGAGGTGGCAGACAAGGGAGCTGAGGGGGCAGAGACAAAGAGGGAGCCGAGGCAGGCTTTGCTCCCTTCTCTGCTTTGCTCTGGCTCAGGAAGCCCTATTCTTGCAGGAATCTTTCTGCAACGGGCTACTAGTTATCTATAATTTCTTCCTTTTCGTGGAGATCCAGGGTGCTTCATTCTCACAGAGTAAAATGTGAATGGTACCTTGCATAGAACGCTTTATAAAAATGTTAACTAATACCCTGTTTGTTATATTTCTTGAGTCCTTTTTATAATTTTATCTACTCGATTTGTTATAATAGTGTATGGGCAGTTGAAACATTCATTTCAAATTGTTTTAATTTTCTCTATAGAAAATTTTTTTTTGGTTAAGTCTCATCCAAGGATATTTTTTCCATTGATTTTTAGAGAGAGTGGAATGGAGGGGAAAGGGAGGAAAGAGAGGGAAGGGAGGGGGGAGAGAGAGAGAAAAAGAAAGGGAAAAAGGAAAAGAGTGATGTGAAAGAGACACATGCACTGGCTGCCTCCCACACACCCCGCCCCCCGACGGGGGCCAAGATCAAACTTGCAACCTAGGTGCGTGCCCCTGTCCAGCAATCCCGTGGACAGACCAATGCTCTAACTACTGTACTCACCAGCTAGGGCTCCATACCATTTTGTTATTTGTTTGATACATACAGATTCAGTATTATGCTGGCTTTGTTATATGGTAAATCTCATTAAAATACCCAACTAAGCTCTTGCTCTGCTGCTAAGATATCTACTAGAACCAGGCACGTGGCTGAACAAAACTTTATTTTCACATTCTCTGGTATTATTGCCAACTCCTACCATCTTCCTGTTTGATATAATTTTGCCTTGTTTCTTGACTTTTCTCATGCTATTTTTGCTCAATTTTTAATGCTTACTTTCTTTTAAAAATTTGAGATATAATTCACATATTTAAAAACAAACTCTTTTAAAAATATACAAGACAGGTGGCTCAGTTGCTTGGAGCATTGTCCCATACACCAAAAAGGTTGCAGGTTTGATCCTCAGTTGGGGTGTGTATGGGAGACGATTGATGTTTCCCTTACTCTCTAAAAATCAATAAATATATCCTTGGGAAAGGATTTTTTAAAAAGTATACAATTCAGTTGTTTTTAGTATATTCAAAAATTGTGTTAACACTACCATTCAACTCCAGAATATTTTCATTACCCCAAAATTGCGATAATACAGACACAGCCCTCTTGGGCAGCCAGCCACATAGGAAGTGCAAAGCACTTTACTTACGTTCATCTCTTGCAATCCTCTCTACCCCTGTCACAACACGTCCTGTCCTGTACAGTCCACCTGCAGACCCCCTCACCACTCCAGTGCTCAATAAGGAAGGAGACGCGTAATTCTCTGTGACCTAGCAATCTGAACTGCAGGGTCTGCTGCAGTTGCCTGGCCTGGAAGGACTTGCCGTTCCCAGACATGCTTGTTTAATACACACAACTTGGCAAAGGCTCTGGGAGTTGCATGAGGGGCTGACAAGGCATTCCTAAACAAGTGCAGCTATAGCCTTCCAACATAGAGCTAGGAATCTAATCTAATAAAAGAGTAATATGCAAATTAATCATCACTCCGAGACACCTAAACCATGCCCCCAGCCAATCAGAGTGGCTGTATGCAAATTAACCCAGCCAAGATGGCAGCCAGCAGTCACGGAGCTAGAGCAAACAGGAGGCTTCCACTGCATAAGCGATGGAGGAAACTGCCTGCTTAGGCCGGCTGGGCCTCTACTCAAGGCAACAATGTTTCAATTATAGAAGCCAAGGAACTGAAGCAAACAAGAGGCGTTATTGCCTTGCCTAGGCTTAGGCTCAAGGTAACAAAGTTCCAATTATAGAAAATAAACAAACCCCAGAAACCTGATTCCAGCCAGCCTCGCTGGGACGTTGGGTCAATGGAGCTGTGGGTAGCCTGAAAACTGCTCTCAGCCCCTCACCCAGGCTGGCCAGGCACGCTAGCAGGTGGACATCCCCTGAGGGGTCCCAGACTGCAAGAGGGCACAGACCGGACTGAGGGACTCCCCTGAGTGCACAAATTTTTGTGCACTGGGCCCTTAGTTTAAGAATAACTTTGTTGGCCCTAGCACATGCCCACATTGTGGGCTTGATCCCTAGTGGGGGGAGTTCAGGAGGCAGCCAATCAATGATTTTCTCTCATCAGTTTCGCTTTCTCCCTCTCCCTTCCTCTCTAAAATCAATAAAAGCATATTTTAAAAAAGAATAACTTTGTCGGCCCTGGCTGGGTAGCTCAGTTGGTTAGAGCACTGTCCTGATACACCAAGATTATGGATTCGATCTCTGGTCAGGGTACAAAATCCACCAATAAATGCATAAATAAGTGGACAACAAATCGATGTTTCTCTCTCTCGCTCCCTTTCTCCCCCCACTCCTCTCTTTCTAAAATAAATTGTTTTTAAAAAAGAACTTTGTCAAGCTTTTATAAACATTAAAATGACCAAATGCCAAATTCACTGGAGATCTTTCTATTCTGACTCAGCATTTAGTATCCACTCCTTTTTACTACTCAGCTGTGTTGAGCCGGAGGCTGAACTTTCCATGTGAAAGGCTTTCAACTCCATCTTTCAGGAGTTCCACTGAAAAATGACTATGTCATTCAGTGAAAAACTACCCGCAGCTTAGAAAATGCCAGCCTTTTCTACTCTCTTTAGTCTAAAAGGACCTTCTAATGATTGCCTGGTTACTTGTAAGAAAATATAAAATTAGGACCTCAAAAGTAAGTTCTGGAATTAGGAAATAAGAACTAGACATGGCCATAACAAATCTAGTAACTTTCAGGGGACAAGAGGGAGGCCAACAGTAATTCTGAATTAAGTACTCTCCCACCCCCATGGGTGTTTATCCTTACACAGAGACATCCAGACACATGGGCACAAATGGCCACACCCAATTCCAGGGAGTTCCAGGCCTGCTAAAGCCAACTATGTGCTTTCATTTGGGCACACAGACCTCGAGTCTAACTATATCCGCCACCCCCACTCCACCCCCTCGGAGCCACTGGCTTTCTTCTGCTGCCCACCAGGTGGCTTTGGCTTGTACCCTTCTTTTAGTCTGGAAGGCCCTCTATAACCTCCCGTCTTCCTTCATGTCTGAGCACACTTGCCAACTGCTGTGTGAAGCCATTTTAAATACCACTCCACCTTCCCCCCTGAGGCAGCCCCGTAATCCTTCATGAACCTCCCAGGAATAGTGCCTACATCCCTCACTGCACTGGCACCATGTACTGGGCCGGTCTGTCTACATGTGCCCTCACTGGGATGCAAGCACAGGTAGGGCCTCCTCAAACACCTGCCGCCAACTGTAGGTCAACAGTTTGACCGAGACACGCCACACCCACAGGACGGGTGGGACCTCAGCTGCACTTGTGTGTGCACCGGAGTCCGTACGTCAGCGTTCTCTGGACTGTGTGTGACGTGGCATGAGAAGGCACGTGGAGCCCGTCTCGCAGCAGCCTCAGAGGAGCACCATCAGAAGACCCAGGAGCATGCTTTACCTTGGTCGGTTTTCGTTGCTGGCTTCCAGTTTTCAGCACTAATTACTGGCAGACAGACCTGTCCCTTTTCATCGATGTTGGGGTGATAGATCTTTGTTTTAAAGGTAATCTTCGGTGGTTTGAATGGGTACTCTGCTGGAAAGTTGATTTCGATTCTGAAGGCCCCCTTATCATATGGAGGGTTGTCCTGTGGAGAAAGAGATCGAAATGAACACACCATGGTAAACAAATCTGCCACTGGGACAGGAATGTTCCGTTAACTTGAAAATTAATTTATTTCAAGTGGCGTATCAACTGAAGCTTTACCGCCTTTA
This sequence comes from Murina feae, assembly GCA_004026665.1. NCBI lineage: Eukaryota > Metazoa > Chordata > Mammalia > Chiroptera > Vespertilionidae > Murina > Murina feae. Next base: position 18,594 of record PVJC01016876.1, on the reverse strand, counting down.
GGGAAACCACTCATCAATCAGGACTTCTAGAGCAAGATGTCCACTAAGCTGTGAAAAGGTCTGAGACTGAGGCTGGCTTATTTTCTATAAATTGACTTTATGTGATTTTAGTTTAGTTTAGTTTAGGAGCAAATAAAACCGCCCTGGCCTGCACATACACAGCTTCCCCGACTATCAACATCTTGCAATAATATGGTATATTTGTTACCACTGATCAACCCACTGTGACATATCATTATCACCTAAACTCCATATTTTATTTTTTAAATATATTTTTATTGATTTCAGAGAGGAAGGGAGATGGGGAGAAACAGAAACATCAATGATGAGAGAATCGTTGATCGGCTGCCTCTTGCACACCAACCACTGGGATGTGCACTGTGACCTCTTTCTAACCGTGACCTCTTTCCCGGTTTATGTATCAATGCTAACCACTGAGCACATTGGCCAGGCTCTCTCTACTGTTTTCAACAATTTGCTTTGTAGGACTTTTCATACATAGCACAGTCAACAAATATTCTAACATTAATGGATTCCATCATATACCTTTTGAAAAGAAATATTAGTGAGAATAAGTATTTCTAGAACTGGTTTATCAATCTTTGAATGACTACTCTTTGAACTACATCTAAATTTAAAATCGCGATCTCCATGAACTGAATTCAACAAGGAACTTTACATCTCACAATTTTTAAAAAATAAATTTTATTAATTTTTTCACAGAGAGGAAGGGGGAGGGATAGAGAGTTAGAAACATCGATGAGAGAGAAACATTGATCCAGCTGCCTCCTACACACTCCTCACTGGGGATGTGCCTGCAACCAAGGCACATGACCTTGACTGGAATTGAACCTGGGACCTTTCAATCCGCAGGCCGATGCTCCATCCACCGAGCCAAACCGGCCAGGGCTACCTCTCACAATTTAATTCACTTTCCCCTCAAGAACAAAAATGGCCTTATTGTTATTTTTCATAGAAATATACCATCTACACCAAAAGTAGTATTAACCCTTCCATTGCCCAAGATAATGGCTCTTAGCCCTCTGCTACATGGCCATGGTATGTTCTCTATGGATATACAGTACACACAAAGGTTTTTCATTCTAGATATCTATATATACTACTCATACCCTATATAATGAAAGGGTAATATGTAAATCAACCAAGTGGCAGAACTGGTCGCTATGATGCACACTGACCACTAGGGGGCAGACGCTCAATGAAGGAGCTGCCTCAGCCCACAGGCCCCAATCGCCTGATGGGGAACTGGAAACCAGGGGTGGGTGATGGCAGATGTGGGCAGTGCCAGGCCAAGCCCCCCGCTCTACCAGTTGCCCTAACACTGAGGGCGATCAGCATTGGGGGATGGGGACAGTAAGTGGGTAGGAATGGCCAACCTCCCAGTCCCTCCCCCTGGCCAGCAGGCTCCAATTGCCCAATGGCAAATGGGGAACTGAGGGTGGGTGGTGGTGGGGACCGGAGTCAGCTGCCAACAGCTGGGAAAGATGGCCCTGATTGCAGGCTGGGCCTAGGGACCGTACCCGTGCACGAGTTTCATGCACCAGGCCTCTAGTGTAGTTATAAAACTCGACTCATACTGCCTATATTCTTTCATAACTTTGTTCAAGCTGCTATCCATTGTCTTTCAGTCTGCAATGCAGATGTTCCCCTCTTCTTAGGTCATACTGCCTTGTGGCATTTGTTCGCAAAGCCTGTGCCTGGCTTGTTTAAGCTCAGTAGCCTCCACCAACATGAAGGCATAATCCCGGTACCCTAAGGTTGGCAGCAAAATTACTTTTATGTGTGGCCCCGTGTCTTATTTTGCCTCAATCATTCCAGCTACAGAAAGAGAGAAGCTACAGAAGAATCAGCAGAGAAGAGCAGGAAACATGGGCCAGTGCTGGGCCCAAGGGAGGAGGGACATTCCTCCACCTTAAGGCCAGAAAGGCAATACAGAAGGAAGAAGGAAGAAATCTGGTGGGTGAGAATTTCTGGTGCAATGGGCTACACAAATGTGAAAGAACACAGAAAGGAAGGTGACAGATCTGAATCACAAGTGTAGTAGCTACAAAGGGTGAAAGAAGGAAACCAAAGGCTCAAATGCATTCCTGGAGGCAGGGCTAACGTTGAGGGAACTCTTCCTTCTTCCTTTACCAAAAAAAGAAGCTCTAACAATGAAGGAACTTTTATATTGTGCCCGGGACTGTGCCAAGTGCTTTTTGTCAAGAACACTACACCAATTACCAGAGCCAATGGAAAAAAGAGGAGGGGGGAGAAAGGGTCGACCAAAACTGCCACATAGATATCCAAATATCCAACTAGCTTTAGCAAGTTTTTAGGTTTTGTTACAAGAGGGTGGAAAGTTTTTTAACTGAGGTGAAATTCACAAACATATAACTAACATAATTAATATACATTACTGTATAAGTTTAAGGAATACAGCATGATGGTTTGATTTACATATATTGTGAGATGGTGGCCAAGTTATCTTCATGTTCTGGTGGGATCCTGGCTGCATTCTGATTACCTGTCTTCTCCATTAATCCAGGAGATGCCTGAGAGCAGGCACCTGAGGTGGCTTCAGAGCCAACCAAACATTTGCTAACTGAATGGCTAACCCATCAGATTCTCTGCTAGATAAAGTCATCAACACAAGTGTTTGTTATTCTTTTGAACATGTCCAAGAACGTCGGGCTCAGAATAATAGCTTAATATACCTGGAACAGTGTTATATAGAAAACATTATTTCCACATATCTGTATCCCAGTCACCAGTCACAAGCTTACAGCCGCTAATAAAATAGGTATGAGAGCCTCATCACCAATCTTAGGAGGCAGGGATTCAGTTCCAGGACACTCACATAAAACAATTTCTTGTTAGGAAAGATAAACTGATCTTACTGCTTTTAAAAATCAAAGCTTGCTTGCTTGAATGAATGAATGAATGAATGAATGATACGCCCTGGCTGGTGTGGCTCAGCTGGTTGGAATATCATTCCATACACCAAAAGGTAGTGGATTAGATTCCTGGTTAGGGCACATACTCAGTTTGCGGGTTCCATCCCCGGTGCAGGAGGCAACCAATCCATGTTTCTCTCTCACATCCATCCCATATCCATGTTTCTGTCTTTCTCACTTCCCACCTTCCTCTCTCTGAAATCAATTAAAAAAAAAATCAAAGCTAATTACAACTGAATAATTTTTAAAAACACCCAATTTAAAAATGGGCAAAGTACTTGAATACACATTTCTCAAAAAAAAGAGACACAAGTGGCCAATAAGCGCATGGAAAGAGGTTCATCACCTTAGCCACCAGGGAAATGAAAATCCACAACCACAACGAGAAACCACTCTACACCTACTAGGATGGCTGCAATCAAAAAGACTGACAACATCAAATATCAGCGAGTATGTGCAGAAAGTGCACCCCTCTTACACTGCTAGTCGGAATGTAAATGGTGAGCCACTATGGAAACAGTCTAGCAATTCCTCAAATGAATAAACATAAGGTTACTATATGACCCAAGCAATCACACCATAGGACCCAGTAAATTACACAAAAGAAATTAAAATGTATGTCCACATAAAAACGTGTGCACGAATGTTAATAGCAACACTATCAACTGGTGAGTGAATAAGTATGATATATCCATTACAACAGAATATTACTTGGTAATAAAAAAAGGAATCGAGTATTGATATATGCTACAACATGGATGAACCTTGAAAATATTAAGAAGCCATATATAGGCCCGGTGGGCGTGGCTCAGTGGTTGTGTGTGTCGCGACCTATGAACCAAAAGGTCATGGTTCAATTCCCAGTCAAGGCGCATGACCAGGTTGCTACCCCGATCCACAGTTGGGGGCATGTAAGAGGTAGCCAATCAATGATTCTCTCTCATCATTGATGTTTCTTTCTCTCCCTCTCCCTTCCTCTCAGAAATCAATAAAAATATATTTAAAAAAATAAAAAGTCCAGGGCATCAAAAATTTTAAGAGGAAAAAAGAAAAAGCCCCGGCCAGCTTTGCTCAGTGGTTAGAGTGTTAGCCTTCCACAAACAGAAGGGTCATGGATTAGATTCCCGGTCAGGAGCACATAGCTGGGTTGCAGGTTCGATCCCTGACACCCATCGGGGCACATTCAGGAGGCAACCAATTAAAGCATCTTTCTCACATCGATGTTTGTCTCTCTGCCCCTTTCCCTTCCACCCTCTCTAAAAAGCAATGAAAAAATATCCTGTGAGGATTAAGAAACAAAAATTTTAAGATAAACCTTTAAATTAGAAATTTTTGAATAAACAAAATTAAAAATATATATACAATAAGCTGAAAAACATTTGTCCCAGACACAAGGGGTCAATCCAGAATTCCTACAACTCAACAAAAACATTCTAAAAACCTAATAGATAACAGACTGCAGAAATATGAAGTCAATAAACATAAGTGAAAAGAAACTTCAATTGTAATAGCAAAAATTTTTAAATGGAAATTACTATGGTCTGAATGTCTGTGTGCCACCTCCTGCAAAATTATATGTTGAAACCTAATGCCCAAGGTGATGGCATTAGGAGGTGAGGACCTTTGGGCAGTGATCAGGTCATTAAGACAGAGCCTCATGAATGGGGTTAGTGCCGCAGAGAGCTAGAATAGAAGTCTGTGACCAAAAGAGGGCCCTCATATGACTGTGCCCTGAACTCAGACTTCCGGGCTCCAGAAATGTGAGAAATACATGTCTGTTGTTTGGTAACTAGTCTAGTATTTTGTAATATAGCAGCCCGAATGGGACTAAGACACAAATCGAATGAACAATTTCTTTCTGTATATCTGTTTCATAGGCTCTTTGTTACAGATTGACAGTTTTCCAGAGAACAAGACAGGTTTTAATAATAAGAGTAAGGCTAGGCACTTCACAACATGCACTTATTGTACCTTTAAAACAACTAGAGGTAAGGAGGATATTAGGACAAACTGGGTAACTTGTCCAAGATTACCAAGCCAGCCAGGGCTAGGGCTGGATTCTCACCTAGGTCAATTGGACCCCACAGGCTAGAAGGTGAAGTCAGTGCTACTCAGAACCCCCTTTAAAAATACCCAGCAATTCTGCCTAGCCAGTGTAGTTCAGTGGTTGAGTGTCAACCCATGAACCAGGTGGTCACCAGTTCAATCCAGTTCAATTCCTGGTCAAAGCATATGCCTACATTGCAGGCTTCTCTCTCATCGGTGTCTCTCTCTCTCTCTCCCTCTCTCTCCCCTTCCTCTTTTTTTTTTTTCTGAAATAAAGGACGGACACACACACACACACACACACATTTTTTAAGATATTTTTTACTGATTTCAGAGAGGAAGGGAGAGAAAAACATCAATGATGACAGAGAATCCTTGATTGGCTGCCTCCTGCACGCCCCTCACTGGAGATAAAGCTCACAACCTGGGCATGTGCCCTTGACCCGGATCAAACTCAGGACCTTCAGGCCAACACTCTATTCACTGAGCCAAACTGGTTAGGGCAATAAAAACCTATTTTTTAAAAAAATGCCTAGCAACTTCCATGATAGCCAAGGATACATATAGAAATTTGTGCAGACAGTGCACATAGAAATATAAATTGGCACAGTCTTTCTGGAAAATAAGTTGATAATATATACAAATGCTCCTCAACCTATAGTGGGTTACCTTCTTTTTTCCATACTGACTGGGCTATGTGTTACCCATTTTTTAAAAAAGGTATTTTTTAAATTTTTTATTTCAGGGAGGAATGGAGAGGGGGAGAGAGATAGAAACACCAATGATGAGAGAGAATCACTGATTGGCTACTTCCTGCACACCCCCTACTGGGATCAAACCTGCAACCCAGGCATGTGCCCTTCGACCGGAACTGAACCCAGGACCTTTCAGTCCGCAGGCCTGCGCTCTATCCACTGAGCCAAACCGGCCAGGGCATGTGTTACCTTTTACTAGTAATAAACCATCACAAGTTGAAAATATTGTGCCTAACCAGTTTGGCCTAGCGAATAGAGTGTCGGCCTGCAGACTGAAAGGTTCCAGGTTCAATTCCGGTCAAGGGCATGTACCTTGGTTGTGGGCACGTCCCTAGTGGGCGATGTACAGGAGGCAGCTGATTGATGTTTCTCTCTCATTCATGTTTCTAGCTCTCTATCCCTCTCCCTTCCTCTCTGTAAAAAATCAATAAAATATATATTTTTTAAAAGTATGAAATAATTATGAAATTATCTAATGGCCCATTAAAGAATGCACATAAAAAAAGCTGGGAGGGCCCTACCTTGTTTGCCTCAGTGGATAGAGTATCAATCTGCAGACTAAAGAGTCCCAGGTTTGATTCTGGCCAAGGGCACCTACCCAGAACACTTCTAGGGTACCATGACTTTATCAGCCTCGCCCTGCCTTCATCCCAGGTGGGTAGACCCCAGGTGAGTTTATAGAACAGTTCCCAACTGACCCAGCCCCTACTGCGAAGGAAGATCTGAGGCCCAGGTATGAGGTACTAATGGGGACCCTGGAGTAATGAGTTGCCAAACTGCGTCCTCTCTTCACACCAATCCCGGGGCCCTGGGCCATGATTACAGGAAGAAGCAGCATGAGCAAGGGTGAGGCAGCCCTGGTCATGGTCTACTATCTCTGGGCACAGCTTCCCTAAATAGAAAGTGAGGCTTGGCCTGGACATTCCCCAAAGCCTTGGCTCAAGCACACCGGGATTTTACCAGCCAGTCACCACCTCGGGCCCATTCCACAGGCTCTGCTAACATGACACCAGAGGAAGGCTTTGGTGTATGCTAGGGTCAGAGTCGGCCTGACAACCATCTACTCTTGGAGCTAGCCTTCAGTCTTTCAGGCCACGGAGTTCACAGGCTAGACCATCTAAGCCTGACTGCTCAATGGAGTCCCATTCATTCTCATCAGTTTTCAAATGATCCAGACTATCTGGTTGCTTCTTAAACTAGTAGGTGGTCAGGTGGTCCTGGCTATCCTTCCACTCAGCACATACCAGGTCCCCATGGCAGGGAAGGATTAGGGTTACCAGCGGACCCTCCCCTCAGGAGCTTCTCCACTATCCATCACCTCCAATCCTGGAGAAATTTAAAAGACTCCATCTTTCCAACCAGAGTGCAATCTCCCAGATCTAAAATTTCTGAATGTATACCAGAAGACTACAAAGTATACATTTCCTTATTCATCCAAATGATTATGAAAATGATTACAAATCCAATATTTGCCATTCAAGTTCCAGGGACTTTCCATGATCTACGTCAGCATCACCAAGAAGGCATCTACAGTAAGCATGCTTTATGTCCCGCTTTAACAAAGTAGCCGATCTGCCCATAAAGAAAGATTTTATACAACAATGTAGGGCAGAGCCGGGCACAAGGAAAGGACCTGAGGCTTAAATGGTGAAAGTGGAGAAGAAAAGAGAAGGTGGGTGGACGCAGAAGAACAGGAAGGAAAGGGAGCACACTGAAAGGTCTCAGTTGTGAAAAGGGAGACTAGAAGGAAGACAACATCAAGTTAGGCTGCTTCCTGGACAGATGGTGAGGCGCTGGGGAGAAGGCAGGAATGGAGGCAGAGATGGCTCCTTCACTTATAGTAATAACCTAATAACCAATGATGCTATAAGAAACAGGGATGCCCAGAAACAAAACAGAATGAGAGAAAGGCCAGAGACTAAATTAGATTCATGTCTAAGAGTTAAGAGGAAGCAGCAGGACAGGAGCCAACAGCACACTTGGGAGGCAAGTGGGGTATACGCTCCAGGGCTGCAGAGTCAGAGGTGTGAGGACTGAGGGGAGCCTGTGTGCTTGGTGTGAAGCAGCTTCAGGAGGGAGGAAGAAACTGGGATCACAGACTGGAGTTAGTACAGAACAAGTGTCTTGAGGGGTGAGGAGATGAAAGGATGGAGAAAGAGCAGACACTAAATCAAGAAGGTAGTAAGGTCACAGGAAAGCTGCTCTTAGGAGGAGGTTGGAGCCTGTCTGGAGGCAGAAGTCAGTGAACAGGGAGCTGGAACAATGGGGGCAGACACTGGGGAATCAGTTGCCAACTGCGTCCTTGAAACTCTCCTCACACCAATCCAGGGGCCCTCACTTCTAGTTGTTCTAAAAGATACTGGGTGAGGGGAACAGGTGGGCCTTGAAGCAAAGGGATTTGAGACAAATGGGAGGCACACACAGGAGGGTACCAGGAATAAAGCCTGGAACACAAGTGTACAGAGGGTTAGAGACACGGATGAGGGTTAGAGCCCAAACAGGAAAGCAAAGAGAAGATCCAGATGGGAGCACCCACCATCTCCCAAAACAACTCCCAAAAGAGGTCCGAGAAGGTGGCTGTCTAGCCACATGAGGTCAGGCCCAGAGAAGCCAGGGAAGATAGGAGCACAGACACCCACACTCCACTTCTTTCCCAGGTTGGTAACAACAGACCTGGAAAGCTCGGGACACCCAGAATGTTCCAAAACCAGCGCAAAGTTGGGATTCTACTCAGGAACCCAAGGCTACAGTCCCTACCTTATTACCCGCTGCTGTGCGTCTGTTGGTTGCCTACAGTAAGTCTCCTCAGGAGTTAGAGAGACAAGCCCAACAGCACACACATCACCTGGAGAATAATCTGATAAGAAGTGAAGTGTTCAATACTCACAGGAACAATAAGCCCTTGCCAAGTCAATAAATTAGCTTCATCAACCTGGATGTTACGGAAGTTTTTCATTCCACATTTGCGGATTTCTTCAAGCTCCTGTTGATTGACAAAGCATAAATGGGTGTCAAACAGAGGAAAGCACCATATATTAAGATCCCTCCTGACTCCCTCAAATTAAAAACCGAGTGCCAACACCACCAATGATAAAATTTCACTGGGGACTAGATCATGCCTGTTCTGGTTAAGAGGCCCAGGGCCATAATGGTGCCCTCAACCCATGCCCCAGACCAAGGCAAGTCCCACCTTGGTGAACCCTCAGTACTCAACAGGGTAAGTGACTGTGCTCCTACGAAAGCACTGCCTCCTCTCTGGGCTGTCACCACACAACAGAGGCACAAGAAAAGTACTATAGACCTGACTTCTAACCCAGATTTATTAAGCACTGACTATGTGTCAGACGGCGAGGATAAAAAGACGAATAAAGTGGGACCAGGAGAACACACATACCCACAAAGTTCTCTACCCAACGCTGTAAGTGCGATTTCAGGACTCCACCTCAGCATGGGCACACAGCGAAGAGAACAACTATCCAGTCTGGGATGGGAGGGGGACAGAAAACCTTCACTGAGCCTCGGTTTCCTCAGCTGCAAAACAGGGATAGCAAGACCCAGAGCTGTAGACAATGAAGGGGAAACCACGTTGTAAATAACAGAACCCCTTGCAAATATAAGGGATTATTATTATACAGTCAACGCAGCCAACATCATCTCATCCAGAAAGAATGACCACCTCGACTACTTCAAGGCTCTGCCTGAGATTTGTTTGGTCTACAATTGTCTATCACCTTGCACCAGCCAGACATTTCCCGCCGTTTTCCCAATAACTCAAGGGAACATCCAACAGGTGTTGCAGCCCAACGTCCTCCATTCTCAGATACCTGGAGTGATGTGCTGCCCCCCAACTCCAATCTGGCCACTCATCCATGGCACAACAGCCTCCTCTACATCTTTTGAATGCCTTTCCTTCTGCAACCTCAGAGTGCCACCCAGCTGAGCCCGCCTCCTCTGCTGCAATGGAAGGACAGCCTACTCACTGGTCTGGCTTCCCCCTTGGCAGTCCAACTCGTGAACCCCACCAGACCTGGAAGGACCCTCCAGGTTTTGGTGCTCTGGCTCACAATGGCATGGAGGCTCTGAATCATTCCCCACATCAAATCCAAAAAATATCTACACCCCCCTATTCCGATCACACAGCTGACAGTTTACAAGGCACCCTAGGGACACAATTCCCAAAGAAGGGCAACTGAGCCAGTGCTACAGGTTCTAGGATGGAGGATGTGCGACGCCTGGCATGGAGTGGGCAGAGAAAGACAGCACGTCGAACCAACATGCAAGAGACAGGTGGGCCACAATAACACTTCAGGGCAGATGACAAGCCCAAATTTCTTCCCACAGGGTCCTGCTGCTGTCAACCTTAGCTACCCACTACAACTGTCTAGGTCTGGCCCCAGCCTGGAAAGTTCTGGTCCAGCAGAAGTGTAGGGTGGTGAAGTTCGAAACAGCAATTTTAAATAAGCTACAGTGGGATGAGAGCCACTGCCACTGAGAGACTGAATTCCATTTCTAAGCAATGTGCAGCTTCAGTGAGGGAAGATGTTAGCAGCAATGGCCGTGACCCCTGCAGTAGGGGAAGGACTGGCCTGGCCCCTTTTCCTGAGCCTGCAGGAGGGAAAGCACAGAACCTGACAGACCACTCCACCTGCTAACTGGTCCTTCTACTAATGCCTGGGACTCATCAGAAATGCTCACCTGGGAATTATGCAGTCTGGGCAGATTAAGGAAGGGGAAAAGGTTACACACCCATATGACCACCTTGGCCCACTCCTCTCCAAACAGAATGTAAGCTCCGTGAGGGCAGGTGTGACGACAGGAATCAGGAAACATCAGAAGCCCAATCACTTCCTAATGATCAAGTTAGTGAATAGATGGGAAGCTGGGGCTTGGGGAAGGAAAGGCAGCTCTGGAATGGGAAGGGATCTCTATGTATTTTGATTTTCTGGTACTTGGCTCAAGATATCAGAGTTAAGATGCCTGGCTAGAGACAAAAGATAACATGTCCTTAAGGGCCAAGTCCTACCCAGCTATCAAAAAAGTAGACTGGAAAAAATTCCAGATAGAACTTCAAAATTAGACAATCAAAAAAGAAGAAACAACAGGAGAATATATTCAATATCCATGGGACAAAATACATTTTAAAATATGAAACTGTATCTTATGGCTTCAGAAATCCATATATTAACAACATGAAGTATGGATGATAAATACAAGAATGTAAATTTCAAAAGAATTACAAATATATGCCAAGATGGCGGTCAACTGTAATATAGCAGTGAAACACTGAATCTTATTTTTTAAAAAAGGAAAAAAACAACAAAAGAAAAATTGCATCTTGTTCAAGAGAAAGGGAAGAACAAGTGAGCACTGTGCAAAGGGGTGAGGAAAAGCACCCACTGGTGCTTTGATAGCAAGAGATACATGAACAAAGACTAAAGTCATACTGTGGGGGGAGGAGGCCACACACCTCATGGCCAAAGAAAAGGCAGCACTAACGGGGCAGGGCTGGAAGGCTCGGGGAATCCAAAGTGCAACTACCAGAAAAACATTCAACTTACCTTGCTCTCAAGTTAACCTCACCAAAGGCAGAAGAGGCAACATCCTTTGCATAATTCTAACCAACAAGGAAGTACTAATTATAAGACAGAAGTGAAAGAAACCAAGACAACAAGCAAGCCCGTCCCTAATCTCCAGTGGACAGTGGGCAGCCCCCTAAGACCGTGTTTCTCAACAGGGTGGTGCCAGCATCCACAGGACTCAGCACTTGAGCATCCCAGCCCCGCCTTTTAGATGCCAGACATTGTGATACCACCGCACCCTGATTTCCCAATGTCCTGAAGAGTCCAGCTGCTGAGAACCATTGGCACTACCAGGGGCCAGGTTGCTAAAAGTCCTGCACTGCACCAGATGGCTGTGCAGACAAGAACTATTCAACCCAAAATGCCAATCACACCTCCACTGAGGAGAACAACTTAGAGAAGATGGATTCAAGTCATTCAGAGAAGAGACAGATTCATCTGAAAACATGAAACTCAAAAAGGCAAGATGACTCGAGAGTACTGACAAACCCTCAAGCAAAACTGCACCACTGTAACTAACTGAGAATGAAGAACTGGGGAAGGAGTATAATGAAACCAATGCAAACTCGGAGTTCAAACTTCAAATGATGGATGAAAGGACCCAACCAAGAAAAAGTGTGAGAGGCCCCGCTCTAGATGAACAGTCAGGAAAGCTATAGCCAAGAATGACAGAAACTTTACAAAATACGCCCCACAAAGGTTTGTTTCAGTTCTGCTCAGAGCAAGAGGCAGTCCCCTGTCAGCTGCTCGGGGCTGACAAACCAAGAGCTCAAAAGAAAGCAGAACCAGGCAACTCACACGTTCCTTCGCCCTGTGGGGGTAAGCAGGCCGCCCAGCCAGGGTAAGTGATGAGGGAGAAAGAGCAATGCTTTTCACAAGAGGTCCATTTCTGAACCCAGACGTGAATTGCAGAGTACTGCAGGACGTGAAAGAGCCGAGGTGTGCTTATCGATTCTTTAAGGGGGAAAAAGCTCATTCCCCCCAAACGGCAGCTCTCTGAGCTTTATGCTCACTCCAGGTCAAAGTATGGCATGCAGCAGAGAAGAGCCACTGCCAACAGCTCTGCAGGCACCGACAGGGAGGTGGCCTTGGCCCCAGCAGGAGTGCACGGCTCCAAGACTTGCACAAAAGGCTCAGCTCAAACAGTGAGACGGGATACAGGTGGACACAGTAAGCACTCTGTCACACAACGCAAATGCATGCAATGAAGTTTGGGCAGAGTATTTAATAAAATCTTTTTTTCTTCTTTGGAGGTCTATGATGGGGCCTGGAAAACTGTCCAAAATCTCCCAGAGTGATCCTCACAAATGACCTGATTGAGAACCCCTCAGGAGCCAGTAATTCTCAACTAGCTTGTGGCTGTAGTCCTCTTTAAGAAATCCAGACAGAGGAGAAAATCAGCTGTGCAAGTCAGGGCTGCTTCAGATGTCATATCACTACTCTGGACCAGCAAGTCTCAAGGTAGGGGGTGCTTGTAGTTTTCAAAAGCATATTCCTTATCATCCTGTAATTTTCTTTTGCAAAGTAGGAAAAGGTGCCCTGTGCCCCAAAGAACTACAGGAAGTAAAGCTGAATGCCATCTTCATGACCGTTGAAGCTGGACTGAGAGAGAGAAGCGCCGCTCTCTAGAAGCCTGTAGGCAGGTAAGAGCATGGGAGGCCCAGCAGGCAACAGCAGGGGGTAACAGCTTCATGGAGGAGAAGCTCTGAGATGGGCCTTGAATGATGGGAGAAGCCGAACTTCTAGAGAGAAGAGAACAGGCATTTGTGTGTGGGAAATTGTACTCAAAAACAGAAGAAATCACAGGGGAAAGTTTTAGAAGAGTTTTACAGTTTGGCTAGAGTGAGTGTTAACTTTGGGGACTCCTCCAGGGTATGTGCCCAAGCCCCTGGGGAAGTTATTCAACACCCATGGAGAGGTGAGGGTGGGTCAGGGGCAGCGGGGGTAGAGAAGGAGGGAAAGGAAAGATGTGCCCAGGCCCCACTACAGACCTGCAGAATCAGAACCTCCTGAGTTCAGCTGAGCACTTTATCTGGGGATCCTCAGGTGACACTGATGTGCACCCCTGCTTAAGAACCACTGCACTCATCCAACTGGGGTCTTTTAGCAAGGGAGACATGGAGGCCCTGATTTAGTGCCATTTCCAGTTAGAAATAAGCTTCTAAAAGAGCTAACATCACCCCAGCCGGTTTGGCTCAGTGGATAGAGTGTTGGCCTATGGACTGAAGGGTCCCAGGTTTGATTCCGGCCAAGGGCACATGTGGGTGTTGCGGGCTTAATCCCCAGTAGGCAGCCAATCAATGATTCTCTCTCATCATTGATGTTTCTATCTCTCTCTCTCCCTCTTCCTTCCTCTCTGAAATCAATAAAAATATATTTAAATACATACATACATAAAAGAGCTAACATCTATCACTGAGCCAGGTACATGGAAACTATATCAGTTCTAAACTTTAAAAAAAAAAAAAAAGTGAATGCTGCCCTGGCTGGCTTGGATCAGTGGATAGAGCTTTGGCCTGTGGACTGAAGGGTCCCGGGTTCGATTCCCGTCAGGGACACATGCCCAGGTTGTGGGCTCCGTTCCCAGTGGAGGGCATGCAGGAGGCAGCTGCCTCATGATTCTCTCTCATCATGGATGTTTCTGTCTCTTTTTCTCTTTCCTTCCTCTCTGAAATCAATATATATATTTTAAAAAGTGAATGCTGCCCTGGCCAGTGTGTGGTTCAGTTGGTTAGGTGTTGTCCCGTGTACCAAAAGGCTGCTGGTTTGATTACTGGTCAGGGCACAGGCCCGAGTTGTGGGCTCAATCCCAGGCAGGAGGTGTGCAGGAGGCAGCCAATCAATGTCTCCTTTTCACATTAATGTTTCTCTCTCTCTCTCTCTCTCTCTCTCTCTCTCTAAAAATCAATAAAAACAACTTTAAGAAGTGAATGCTGATTGCAGTTACAGTGCTTATTTTACTGTTCTCTATTCTGAAGATTCCTACAGGTAACAGGATCAGAATATCCCAATCTCCAACCATGCTCTTCAACATTTATTTTACATATTATACATAGAAAAACTATTTGATCTGCCAGATGGTTGCTTCAACAACTGCCATATAATCAGTGGACTAGGAAGAGCAAAAGCTCTGGGCCAGGCAGGCCTGGGCTCAACCCTACCAGCCTCACCCTCCACATCAACCTGAAGCTCCAAAAAGTCTACCACCTTAACTGAAAAAAATGGTAAGAAACCTACTTCACAGGGCCATAATGAGAATTACAAAAAATGTTATATGGTGCTTAACACAACACCTCTGTTAGTACTCAATTAATGGTAGTTTTACTCCTTTCCAAAACTGTATCACCATATTTCTTAAAATAATAAAAAAGTTTTGCCCTAGCTGGATTGGCTCAGTGGATAGAGCATTGGACTGCAGACCGGAAGGTCCTGGGTTCGATTCCAGTCTAGGGTACATATCTCAGTTGCAGGCTGGATCCCTGACCCTGGTAGGGGCGTGGGGGAAGGTAACCAATCCATGTGTCTCTCTCACATTGATGTTTCTTTCTCTCTGTCTCTTTCCCTCCCTTCCACCGTCTCTCTAAAAAATCAATAGGAAAGACTAAGGACACAGACAATAGGGTAGTGAAGGCGGGGGTGGAGGGGGGTAGGGGTGGCTAGAAGAGGTCAATGGGGCGGGGGGAAGGGGACAAATGTAATACTTTCAACAATAAAGATTTTTTAAAAAATCAATGGGAGCCCTAGCTGGTTTGGCTCAATGGATAGAGCATTGGCCTGCGGACTAAAGGGTCTCAGGTTCAGGGTACATGCCAGGGTTACAGGCTCAATCTCCAGTAGGGGGCGTGAAGGAGGAAGCCAACCAATGATTCTCTCTCATCACTGATGTTTCTATCTCTCTTTCCCTCTCCCTTCATCTATGAAATCAACAAAAATATGTATCTTTAAAATATCAATGGGAAAAGAAAATATCCTCAGGTGAGAATTAACAAAACAACAAAAAAAGCGGCCTATGACCAGAATGCATAGAGTCTTAAATTAAAAACAAATGTTTCTAGTATTAGCACAAAGCTTTCAGAAATGCCCTGATTGATTATATCTCAATTTTAAAATAAACCAACAAAAAGTAAGGCAGGGGCTTGCTAGCAGCACATCACCACAACTGCCTCTGGAGGGCATCAGCTTAGGGTGTCACCACCTTCAAAATCCTAACAAAGAACAAGAATGGAGAGATGCTAGATGCAAGAAGCATGCACCAAATGCAGCCACATGAAAAGCAGCAGCGAGACACTGAGAAAGCGTGAGAAGTGGTGGTTGGTTGTAACGACACCCTGCAATGTTTACAGCTCATAGGATACGACTGAAAGGTTACAACATCCGAGATAGGCAAAGCAGACATATTGGCTTCATTTTATGATGATAAAGACAAGGCCCGAGTTACAGATCTTGTACAGGGCAGGGCCAGACTAGATAGACCCAGAGCCAGAAATCATTCCCTTCATAATCATATCAGCTACACAAAGCAGTAAGGGTGGTGAACACTTACACTGGCAAGAGGCAATGTAGAGGCTCCTATTTTTGGAGCAGGATCCTAGGAGGGCTTAGCTTGCTCTAGAATAGCACTTTCCCAGATTTATAATGACAAAAGCATGAGCTTATACAGTATTTACACTAGCTCTTCACAGGTAATCATTAAATGTTTATGTTGTGCAAGGAACGTTTCTAGGCTCCTCCTGGCCAGGCAAAATGAAACCTGGCAGATGGAGCCGGGTGTCTGAGAGAAAATAACACAAATCTGCCTTAACTCTAAGTACAGGATCACTCTCAACATACCAGTCACACAATTGGTAGGAGATTTAGTAATATGCAAGACCTACTCTTTGTTTTTGTGAGACAGTAGAAAAGTAACCAATTTCGACAAAAATGCACTTTCCAAGACTGCACAAAGCAACCAATGGCAATGACAATATATCATTACTTCAATGTAATTAAATACTGTAAATCTAAACATAAGGCTTCAGAGCCCCCAAACACAATTCTCTTATTTCAAATAACACATTAAGCGACCAGCCTGTTTTGTCTTCCAGATGGAAAGTATAGTGTCAGGGGCTTAACGTGTTAATACTCAGTAAAGGGAGTGGGGCAGCAGTATATTAGCTATCTTACACTTATTATCACAACTAATACACTTAGCTATTCTCGTAACTCTATGAAGATTTCATTATCTCTTTTGGAGAAATCAGAACTCTGAGGCTCAAGGTGAAGACACAAATGAGTCCAAGGCAAAAATCAAGATCTGACCTCAGGTCCCTGTTACCTGACCACAACTCACTACTCCAGGGAGGTGGGCCGCTTGTCAAGAAGTCATTCTAGTCATAACTGGGTTTGCTCAGTGGATAGAGCATCAGCCTGCGGACCAAAGGGTCCCAGGTTCAATTTCAGTCAAGACCACGTACCTTGGTTGCAGGCTTCTCCCCGGCCCGGATCCTGGCTAGGGCTCATGCAGGAGGCAACCAATTGATGTGTTTCGCTCATATCAATGTTGCTCTGTCCGCTCCCCCCACCCACTCTCCCTAAAAACCAATGGAAAGATATCCTCGGATA
Source organism: Murina feae (assembly GCA_004026665.1). Classification (NCBI taxonomy): domain Eukaryota; kingdom Metazoa; phylum Chordata; class Mammalia; order Chiroptera; family Vespertilionidae; genus Murina; species Murina feae. The sequence goes on along the minus strand of PVJC01016876.1, from coordinate 1,656 downwards.
AGGATGAACAACAACAACAACAACAAAAAGAGGAAGTCATGACTGAAGACATGACTGAAAAAAACACTCAGCACAGGTTTTAAGGATTGCACTACCCACACACCTCTGGACAAGTGTGACTCAAGCCCCAGCTGAGTGAGCTCTCATGCCAGCTCCACACAGTCAGCTTCCATCCAGCAGCCTCACTCCGGGAATGTATTTGTCTCCATCTGAACACGGGTGTGCCTAGCATTCTTGACCTACATCATACACTCGAGTCCAGCACCCCTCACCAGACTGAGAGTTCCTCCAGGGCTGGGACACAACCTCTTCAAGTCCGTCCACACTAGAGCCAATGACACAGAGCCTCGAACAGGACAAGTGAGAATGGCGACTGCTTGTGTAAAACATGTGATGGATCCTTCTGTAAGTTGAGTTGTGCTAACTTTACTTAACAACAGGTACACTAGTATGAAGCAGACATTTACAAACCATCTCAGAAAGGGCTCAGAGGCTGTTCAACTTCTGAGTTATATACCTCTCCCGCACCCCATGACAGTCAGGTAGCATCCCCTCTTAGAAAGACAGAGAGCAGCCCTGACCAGTTTGGCTCAGTGGATAGAGCATCGGTCTGTGGACTGAGGGATCCCGGGTTCGATTCCGGTCAAGGGCATATATCTTGATTGCGGGCACATCCCCAATGGGGGGTGTGCAGGAGGCAGCTGATCAATGTTTCTCTCTCATCGATGAAAACTCTCTATCCCTCTCCCTTCTTCTCTGTAAAAAATCAATAAAAAGTATTAAAAAAAAAAAAAAGAAAGAGAGCAGCGCCATGAGCACTGGCTTTGACATTAGTGACTACTTTGGTGGCAAATGTACCTCCTGGGCTAGGACTTGTCAAAACAGTATTTCACCTCTCTGTTGAACTGTGCTAGTAAGAAGTACAAGCAAAATCTGACAGGATAGCCCAGCCTGTGTGGCTCAGCAGTTGAGCGTAGACCCATGAATCAAGAGGTCACTGGTCAGGACACATGCCCGGGTTGTGGGCTCAATCCCCAGGAGGGGATGTGTAGGAAGCAGCCGATTGATGTTTCTCTCTCTCCCTCTCCTTCCTCTCTCACTAAAATCAATAAAAGCATGTATGTTTTTAAAATCTGACAAGATAATGAAGCACAGAAAACTATAATCAATACAGACCTGGAACTGTTAAAAATAGAACAAAACCCAAACCACCACCTTATCCAAAATGAATCTGACTTTCTACCCTGTCCCTCCTTAAAAACCAAAACAGCCATGGGAAAAGCAGGAGTAAGACCCTGAGAGCAGGAAGAGCTGGGCAGTCAGTGAGTGCACCTGGCTCACTGCTGGCCTGTGGCTGGCACCCTGTAAGCCTCAGCCTCCTGTCTGTCAGGGGCCTCAAGAAGCTCTGGAATTCTAGAAAGACTGTGGAGCGGCAGGAGGAGAAATGGAACAGCCATCAGATGCAACCTTTTACCTTTTCTGTTTCAAAGCTAAAGAAAAGACAAAACTATTATTTCTGGAACTGCAACTACTCATTCAAGAGTTGCCTTCAAACCCCGCTCTCAGCTCAGCACCTTCTGCTGCCTTCCAAAGCACCTGGGTTCACCTTTGGACACAGCAACTGTCACTACACTGTATGTACATTCAGAACAGGAA
>PVJC01016875.1:0-33183 GCA_004026665.1 Murina feae | reverse complement strand
TGTAGTCTTTGTAGAAGTCAGAGCTCTTTCTAAGATGATGACCATCCTTCCTTACAAGGTACTGGTGAAATTTGTAAAGGAAAGAGAGCTGGCAAATGTTAATTGATTCTTCCTTGCAGACCGTGGCCTTAAATGCTAACCCTCGATACCAGCCAAACGTGGAGTAATAGATACTGTCTCTTGATATTCTAGGCTCTCTTTGCATTGCTCTTTTATCTATTTGGTCTCTTTCTTATTTGGCTCTAACCAAATGTTAATTTGCCAAAATAGATTCCCATTTGGTTATTAATATTTGGTCATGGTCAAGTTGTGAAGTCTAAGTAAGACTTCAGTACTGGTACCTAAAAATGGATATAGATACAGTTCATAGGAACCTCTTTCTTTTCTGCTGGTCTGGATTCTTCTGTGAGAAGCGGCACATTAAGTCATCAATACTCTTGCAGAGCTGCTTTTATTGAATTAAGCATCCGGTCTGACTGAAACAGGTGGAGCCTTAGGTAAGACAGTTATAGGACACCTCATCAAGCCAACATTTTAAAAATATATCTTAATACTTACTAAGTGGAAATGGTGAAAAGATGCTTCCTACTAATGGAAATAGGACACAAATAACTTTATGTTTCAAATAAGGAATTTGTTACATGTCCTTATCACATGCAATTTTTGAAATTATACAACTTCTTGGGAAGGCATTTTAAAGTATTCAAAATGTGAGTAAAATAAATCACTCCCTCCCAGTAAAGGCATCAAGCCCATGAATTATTCAGATTCAGAATTTCAGCTTTGAGTGCCTAAGAGATGGCTAGTCTCAGCTATAATTGTAGTAAAAAACTTATTCAGATGTATTGCAATAAGTAAATAAGTAAATAAATAAATAAATAAACTGAGTTAGAGATAAGGCATGATTTTCTTCCATTTTGACCCAAGGGCACACTTTTCTTCAGTAGATTTCAATTTGGTAAATTCAATGTCTGTTTTACCAGATACCTATAAAGTTATATATAAAAATCTGAGTCGACTGGCACTAGGTTTCCAATTTATCAAAGATGACTTTTTAATGATCCTTGTAAATTAGCAGCCATGGAATATGCTTACCAAGCTGACCCCTTACTTCATTTCTCAGTGTGATATTTTCAGCTATACTGAGACCTGAATAGACTTATCCTTGTAAGGCCTTTTAAATGGTACTAATCTTTGTCATCTTTATAGGGACTGGGAGTAATTCTATTTTAGTCTTGATTCTAAGAAGTACTTCTGAGCAATTGGAGTTTTTACCATTTGAATACTACAGATTGGGCAGCGGATTAGATTTCTCTTTTCGTGTTGGTTAACTAAAATGTTGAGCCAAATGAATGACCTGCTCATAGAAAACTCATAGGCCTCTGTGGGGAGAAAGAGCCCTTTTAAAAATGAACCTTATTCCTGGCTTCATTTTATTTTCCTGCCGTTGTTGCCCATTCCTACTTCAACTTAAACTGCCTTGCTCTATGTTCAGTGTCCTCAGAAGCTGCCTGTAATCCTTCTGGAACCACAAGAGGCATATGCAAATGTCACCTCAGTTTCTAACTCAGTAGAGACATCATTCATTAGATTAAAAAGAGAACAGGGTTCTGAAGGAAGAGAACATTATTTGGTGAGAGTGGAGGGAGGCTTCCTGGGGAAGGGGGACAATAGTTTGGGCTTCTGCTCAGCAGGAAGAAGGGGGCTCACTGAGCAGAGGGAGGAGGACTCTGAGCTGGAAGCCTGCACAGCACAAGTGACAAACTTGGCCTGTTGCACAGTTCTGTGGAGTGTGGGCCCTTGGAGACACCAGAGCCTTCAGACAAGTTACTGCTGGAAATGCTTGTGGGAAATTGTTGTATGCCACAATTCTAGCAGCATCTACTCTTCTATTCATTCCTACTACTCTCCAAGACGCACCCCTGGGGTCAGTTATACTGAATAACTAATATAATTGGCTCTCGGTCTGCCTTCTCAGATATTTCCCTTTCTTCTGATAGACTGTTCTGTCTCCCTGCTAAAAGCAGACTGAATCCATGTGGATCCCTGACCCAGATTCTCTCTCCTGTGAGTGTGGAGGTGGGACTCAGAGATGCTGGCTGTACTCTGGTCATTGCTTGAAAACTGTATGAGCCAAGAATCTGATTCTGTCATAGCTCTGCTTGTCCACAGAGCAGAGGAAACTGATCTGCAGTGGGAAGCCAAAATAGAGCAGGTACCTAATGGAACAAGTAAGGATACCCATGTTCCAGAGCTGGGGCTTCCTGGTTCCTATCCCTGAGGAAGTCCAGCTGTGGCTCCTGACTCTTGCTTCCTTGTCAGTGCTCTCCTCGTGCTGTGGCTGAAGTAGCTCAGGTAGCTAGCTGTCTACCACTCATACATGAATGATCCCTCACTAAGACATTAGTCCTGAAAAAATGTCTACAGTGAGAATCACCAAGGATATATGCTTAGAGATTCAAATACAACATTCATCCATTCAACAGGCATTTGTTGAGGGCTAGTATGTTAATCCTCACTTGGAATAAACCACTGAACCACATACAGTCAGTCACTTAGTAGTCACAGAAGACTGGTTCCAGGAACCCTGGTGGATGCTGACCTTCGCAGATACTCAAGTATCATATAAAATGGCATAGTATTTACATATACTTCAAGTCATTTCTAGGTTACTTATACCTAAAATAATGTAAATACTAAGTAAATAGTTGTTATACTCTATTGTGTAGAGAATAATGACAAGACAAGAAAAAATGTCTGAACCTGTTCAGGACAGACACAACCATGCTAAGCCTAACTACATAGCACATGTCAGCAACAATGTCACATTATCTTTCTCACATTTTTTATCACCAGTTGGTAGACTCCACAGATGCAGAACCATAGATACAGAGGACCAACTGTCTATCAAGTTGTTTATTGTCTGTTAGAGGATAAATCATAAAATAAGATAAATAGCAAAGTGGGAAAATGTTTATTGGCACAGAAATATGTTTATAATAAGTTAAGTGAATAAAGTAATTTATAAAACAGTATGTGTAACATATCTATAAAACCATAGATATGTATATAAACATGTATTTTTATCCTCAGTCTCTGTAAAATCTCTGTATATGTGTACAGATTGATGGACAAAATGAAAGTAAGGACTTGAAGGATACCAAAATGTTAAACATGGTTATCACTCTGGTGAAATGATTATGGATAATTTTTATTGTCCAACTTCTTCCTATCTGCATTTATTATTTTGAATAAACTTTATAATAGCCTAGTTCTTCAAATAATGTAAAACAATACATATTTTTTAAATTGGCCTACATACATGCATCTTTATAAACTGCTAAAAAATAAAATAAAAATTAATATTCAAATCTATATCCAATAAGAGGATGAGAATTGGGAAACACTAGAGAAACAATAATTTAACACGGTTTTCAATGTAACATTTTTCCAAATAAATGACATCATTAAAAAATATAGATAAATTTGGTTTTGCTGAGTCACTTAACACTTATTTACTGAGGTTTTCCAAGATTTCAGACCTTGTTTTAGGCTGTAGAGGTACAACAGTGAATAAAATTGACAGATGTCTCTCTGCTCTTGTGAAACTTACATTCTTTTAGTGGTGATCTTTTTAGGAACATACAAACCATCTCCTAGAGTGCGGGAGACATCATGCTGCAATGTCAGGTCTGCTCCATCCTGTATCCATTCCTATATGTAAAGCACAATGATGCTCAGGCCCATGAAACACAAGGCCATCGTGACAGGATTCTGCTCCAGCATCTCTCTGGCCTAGGAAATGTACAAATAAATAAAGGGACAGATTCACACAGCAGGCTCAAATAGAGGGAAGCGCAGGGGCAAAGTCAGACCCATCCTGGGGTAGTGGGTAGTGAGGAAGCTGTGCTGCTAGTTGGAGACAGTATATGAGCGTAGACCTGCAAGATAATAGTCACCCAGGAGAGGAGGCTGGAAGAAGGGCATTTCAGTAAGGGAAGCAACAGGAAACAGGACAGGTGTGAGAGGTTGAAAGTGGCCCAGTGTAGCAGGAGCTTAGTTTGCAGAGCTCAAGGTGGCAAGAAGTGAGATAAAAGGAGTAAGTAGAGGCTATTTGCTCTTTAAAAGCAAATGTGTAAGAGTCCAGGCGGTGGCTGGCCTATGAAGGCAGAACGCCACCTTTTAGCTGCATGACTCAGGGCAAATACCTAACTGTTCTGTGGGTCATTTTACTCACCTGGCAGATAGAATATTGGTTCCTAATTTGTGAGGCTATTACCAGGATGCAGTGAAATGGTTTTGACTTTCCACTAGGAGATAACCTTGTCAAAGTCATACTTAGTTTCATCAATTGGCAGTCGTCTAATTTACTTTATCAGTTGAATGTATATGTTGCTCATAAACATGATCTGTTGCTATGGTTTTGTTCTGAGAGATTAAGTAAACTAACAGCTCTGTTTGGGACAGGGATCAGGTAAGTGGCAATCACTAGTGGTCCAATGGTTCTAGGGTCATGAGTCTAGGTACTAACCAATCATGTTCCTCGACAAGTGTACAGTTTGCAGCAATTCTCTCTCCAATGAAGTAATGTACATTTTAGATGGCCTGCGGCTCTAACAGCTGTTTTTCTCGTTCTAAATAGATATCTGGAAGTGGTCTATTCAGTGTACTTTGCTTTGATGAAACGTAAAAGCATAAATAACTGCTTTTAATAAAAACTGAAAATACTCTAACATGATTTATACAAGAGAATGTGTAGGAGTGACACAGGAACATACTCACTGTACCAGTGGAGTCATTCTCATCTATGGTCTTACGAGGCTCTGCAAGTTGGCTAGTTTTCTTTATAGGAGAGCCCCTTGTCTCTGTGTTTGCAGCAGGTACCAAGAATTACTTCCTGTATCCACTTTCCCTTTAACTGGGCATGTGGCTACCCAGTCAGAGACTACACTGTCCCATCTCCTGTCAGCTAAGTGTGGCCATTTGACTGAGTGAGAAGAGTGGAAGGCACATATGCAATTTTCAAGCCATGCCCTTTAAAGACACTGTTTGCCCTCTGGGAATGAATGTGGTTTTTAAGACCCAGCTTTGACCAGTAAATGAAAGCTACACCCCAGGGGATATGGAAACAATAAAATAGAGGAGACCTTGCTTCCTGGACAAGCTACCCTCAAATCACCTAACAGCTTAGATTTCCACATGAGAAATAAACTTCTGCTTTGCTTAAGCTATTGTCATATTGATTTTGTTAAAGTAGATCTAATCACCCCAAATAATAAAGTCCAAAAGACCTTTTTTTATAGGGTAAAGTAAACATGAAGTAGAAATCACACCTTTTGTGTTGAAAGCAGATGGTTGGAGGAGAGTGATAAGAAAGCCCCCATCAGCCAGCAGAGTCACCTGAAAGAAAATTCTAGAACAAAAGCCTGTGTCTTATTATTGCATCCCCATCATCTGGAGCAGTGCCAGGCATATAATAGACGCTCATTGATTATTTTTTACTAAGTGGATGATGGATCTGAAGCAAACCAGGCAAGGCATACCAAGAACGGTACTTATATAAGTATCCTATATAATAAATAAGAAACATGCAAATTAACCATCCCCCTGCTACACTCAAGCCACATCCACAAGCTACGCCCACAAGCCAATCAGGAGCAGGTATGCAAATCAACCCAACTAAGATGGCGGCAGCCACAGAGCTGAAGCGAGCAGGAGGCTTAGGTTGCCCCCAGTGATGGAGGAAGCCAAGCTTCTCGCCTGCCCTGGCCGGCCCTTGGCTCTGCTAAAGGCTACAAAGTTTCAATTATAGAAGATAAATAAAAAAGGAGATGCTGGGTGCTTGGGTCACCAGGGGGTGTGGCCAGCCTGAAAACTGCCATGAGCTCCTCACCCAGGTCAGCCAGGCACCCCAGCAGAACCCCCTCCACCCTGAAGGGGGTGAGGCCAGCCTGAAAACATCCCTCAGCCCCCACCCAGGCTGGCCACACCCTGTGGGGTGAGGGTCCCCACTAGGGGGCTTGGCCAGCCTGCAAACAGCCATCAGCTCCTCACCCAGGCTGGCCAGGCACCCCAGTGGGCCCCCCACCCTGATCTGTGACACCCTTCAAGACAAACTAGCCGGCCCCCACCTGTGCACCAGGCCTCTATCTATACTAATAAAAGGGTAATGTGCAAATTGACCCTAACAGCAGAATGACTGGTCACTATGACACACACTGACCACCAGGGGCAGATGCTCAATGCAGGAGCTACACCCTGGTGGTCAGTGCACTCCCACAGAGGGAGCTCTCCTCACCTACAAGCCAGGCTGATGGCTGCCAGTACAGTGGTGGTGGTGGTGGGAGCCTCTTCCGACTCCTCAGCAGCGCTAAGGATGTCTGACTGCAGCTTAGGCCTGCTGCCCACTGGCAAGTGGACATCCCTCGAGGGCTCCTGGGCTGCCAGAAGGATATCTGACTGCCAGCTTAGGCCCGATCCCCCAGGGCACAGGCCAGGCTGAGGGACCCTCTTCCTCTCCCCCCCCCCTCCAGTGCACATATTTTTGTGCACCGGGCCTCCAGTCTACTATAAAAGAAATAACACGTGGAAATGTTAAGCAATGGAAGCAAAAAGAAGGGCATGTAAATAGTATTAACATTAATGAGGGTCAATGACTGGCACACACTACAAGCTTTCTTCTCACAGTTAATCTTCACTAAAACTCTTGGAAGTATATATTATTAATCTCATTTTAAAGAAGAGGAAATTGAGACAGAAAAGTTGGAGCTATCCCAGAGCTTTGTCAGAATTTGAACTCAGGCCATCAAATTATGCTGCCTCTAAGTGCACTAGAATACATTCCCAAGCCCTTTGTAAAGCCAGTACATAAAACTGGCAAACACCTTCTTTCCTTGGGGTGTTTAAAGATGAAGTGGTTTATTTGCTGCAAAAGGGTGGTTATCACCAATAAAGAAGTTGAGGAGAAGACTATTACCCTTGAACATATGATGATACAGAAAAAATACCTTGTATATAAACCTCTTAGGTTTTTTGGTGAAAATATTAAAGCACTGTGGTGCATAAGAAACCCAGAATGAAATTAGGGCTTCTGTGTGGCCTTGAGTAAATTCTGTACATTCTTGGACTTGGCTTTCTTATCTTTCCCCAGAGGACTGGGCCAGCTGGCAGCTCAGGGTGCAGACTGCTCTCATTCACTCTTTTGCTGGGATCCCTGATGGGCTCTAGGAAGAACGTAGTGGATCCTTCAAAGAGAGTGGGCTCTTTCAGGCTTTTACAAGTCCTGTGTCCACTTCTCTGACTGGTGACCAGCAAGCAGTTCAGGGGCATGGACTGGTGGTGAGCAAGGTGGTACCTAGAGAAGATCTGAGAAGTTAAGCAAGTGAACCTCAGTGCTTCCTCAATATTCAGTTTTTAATCTTTTCTTGTCTCACTCCTTCCTAGTCACCTCCAGACTGAATAACTTTCTCCCACTTGTGTACACTGCAGATTTTTTACTTAGGATTTCTAAGAACATTTTTCCTTGGTGTCTTCCTTCTTCAGACAATGCCCACGCTTTGAGACATTTTCAAATCTATTCTCCAAGCATCTGAAGTTCACTTTCATTATTCCCCAACTGCTATTTTAGCTAACTAGTCAGTTGAAGAAACTGATTATTAGGGCCATGCGGAGAATGGTGGATAATAGCCTAATTTGTTCTCTTATAATCAGGACCATTCAGGGACTTTGCCCCAAGAATCTAATATGACAGGCATAGAGGAGCTATGGGGTTTGCATAAACAAGTTATACTTAAGACCAGATCTGAATGAAGAACTTAAATGCGCACACCCTCAGAGAGTTTTCTTCGGTTCAAACCAAAGTAACAAATATTAATTAAATGTAACTATGTGGAAGAGGTTGAAAATTTTTTCACCCTCATGTAAGTTCTAGTTAAACTCTCAGGACAGTTTCAACAAATGTAGGATTCATTCCTAGAAAGGATTTATGTGCTCAACTGCTGCATCTTTACCAAGTCTGATAACCTGGAGCGTCTAATCTAGATAGAGAGTTCCCCATTACTTCTCTCTGTCTTCAAACCAGAACAAATCACAAGACATTAGCCTCCTGCTTCCCATTTTATAGGCTTGATATGAGCACTCTTAGAGTCCCCGAATCACAAGTACATCCCAGGGTAAGTGTCCTTGATGTCAATGGACAGAGAAAGGAAGAGAGCATAGAGATAAAGTGGTACAGTGATTATCTCAGTGTATATACTAGAGTTATGTATTTCTTTTGGAAGTAGGGATTTATAACATCATTAGAGGCCCCATGCATGAATTCATGCACCATTGGGGTCCCTTGTCCTTGCCTGTGGGATCGGGCTGAAACCAGCTCTCTAATATCCCCCGAGGGGTCCCAGATTGTGAGAGGGTGCTGGCCAGGCCAAGGGACCCCACTGGTGCACGATTGGGGCCGAGGAGGGATGCAGGAGGTTGGCCAGCCTGGTGGGACCATGGGAGAGCTTCAGGATGTGTCTGGCCTGTCTTGTTCAGTCCCAATCATCCAGACCCCAGCAGCAAGCTAATCAACCTGTTGGATCATCTGTCCCCTGGTGGTCAGTGTACATCACAGCGACTGGTCAACCAGTCAACTGTCTGCCCCTTGGTGGTCAGTACACATCATAGAGAGCAGTTGAGCAGCCTTAGCATATCATTAGCATATTATGCTTTGATTGGTTGAACAGACAACTGGATGTCCAGACACTTACCATATTAGGCTTTTATTATATAGGGTAATAAATTCCATACTACATTTACATATGAATTACCACTGAGCACAGGGTTTAAAAGTTTTCACAGAGATGACCACTTTGAACTGGGCTTTGAAGGATGAATAGGAGTTTGTCAGTTTAAGCACTAGGGGAATTCCAGATCCAGGAAAGTTCATGAGCAATAGTCCACAGGTTTGAACATGCATGCAGCATTCTGGGAACAGCATGAAGTGGGATGAGGTGGACAGGGGACTAAAGTGGGAGGTGAAGTGGAATGGCAGGATGACAGTTAAGAGAGCCTGATTACTTAATCTGAAGAAATTGAATAAATGAGAGTAAGAGGGAGGGAGTCTGGAACATTTTCTGGGACCTGGGAAGCATTAATACTGTATGGGAGCCTGTTGGGAGAATCTTGGTGTAGTTGGGAAATACAGACTGTAATTCTGGTTTTGATTAAACCAAGATTATTGGATGGTAGATTCCCCATGAGTGATGTAGGAACTAGACCCCAAGTACCTCTCTGCCTTTCTCTGCTCTTAGGAATCTCAGACATAATCTAACATAATTCTGTAATGGTGCCGCCCATGCCTCAGGATGTGGTGAGGGGACTGTTACTGAGTTGTAATTGTTGGTCTCTGCCCGAGTACCTTTATAGTAGCAACCATTTCATTTCGTTTTCTTCTCTAGCTCTCCAGGAAACATTGGCCAAGTCAGAGCCGGATGCTTCTTTATTGGGAAGTGCTGACTGTTTTATTGAAGTGTATGACCTCAGTCTAAAAGCTTTGAGGGAAGGCTGTGTGTGTGTGTGTGTGTGTGTGTGTGTGTGTGTGTGTGTTTAGAAACCACCACAACGTCTTGGAGTCACTCAGAGATTTGCATCGGAAGTCCTTGTATAACCTGGCTCTAAATGTGACATCTGTTTTAGGCAGGGAGTGATGCAATTCATGTCGCCATTAGCAAACAAGAGTGACTAGAGGCATCTGATGTTTATAGAGATCTCCCTCTTACCCTCTCAGGTGGTGACCAAGTCCATCTATGAACAGTCATTGCCTTTAGGCAAAGACTGTGGCTCACCTGGGAGAGAATTTCGCTCTGTTCATATTAGCTGTGTGATCTGAGTAAATGGCTTACCTTCTGAGAGCCTCTATTTCCTCATCCTTAAAACGATTCTCCATAGGGTCACTATTAAGATAAAATGGCAATCAAGTATGTGAACATGCATGGTTTATTGCATAAGTGCTGTCAGTTGTAGAAATATTTCTTCCTACTGAGTCATAACTAGCTCCCAGTACATCTTGCTCAGTTTCCCTTCTTTAGAATAAGTCATCCCAGTTCCTCAAGCCTTTTGACTGAGCTTTATTTCCCAGCCTCTTATTATGCCTGTGGCTGTTTACAGACCTTGCCTTTGGTTCTTCGGTGACACTTGAGAAGAGCCCAGACTTTTAGGAGCTGACAGCCACAGCTGCATACCAGTTTGTCTCATCCTCACCCATCACACTCCTTCCACTTCCAGTATACTCCCTCCTCCTGGGACTCTGGCCAAGTTGAGAAACTCCTAACCACCACCCCCAGCTCATCCCAAGTCGGGGTGATGACTAGTCCTCACAGCAGCCATTCCTGAGACGGGGTCTTGGCAAGGCTTCAGCTGCTACCAAGATGCACATCCTGCCCTGGCAGTTTCCTCATCTTGGTGAAGGAGACAGTCATAAAAAAGAGTGGGAGGGGCTCTCTGTTGCAAATCTATCTGTAGCATTTTAATTTCAGTAACGGATAGAATGACTCATAAATTCTATAAGGGTCCAGGATGGGCACCGTTGCCAAACAATCCCCCATTAATGCGTAACTAATGCAAAACCAATGCATGGCTGGACTTCCAATACTGGACAGTTACTCCAACTGGAACTGAACTGAAATACCAATTTCTGTGCTAAATATGACGAACAACTGCTGAATAATAAAAAGTCTGAGGAATTATTCTCCATTACATAGAAACAACCACATGCTTGTTTAATTAATATTTTTAGCAAACATTCAGTGCCTGTTGTATGCTATTTTCAATACATTAAGATGCTATTCTTAAGGACTTAATGTATATTATTCCATTAAATGAGAATCTGATATTTACAATATAACTAAGTCTGTTTTTTTAAAAAAATCTCTAACAATATTATTTACTTTCCACAAATGTCAAAACTGAGGCAGCATCATTTGTGCCTTTGTCTGGAATGGAACCAGATCCCATAAATGAGATGGGCCTACTATTTATATGGAGTGCCATAGCCTTCGTGGTAACTGCATTTTAGGGTTAGGGTAATGATCTAGTGATGCTATAAAAATATTTCAGAATTCCCATTGCTACCCAAATTTCATTAATTCTTATTCTTTCAACTGCCAAGAAAGTGCTTGACACCTTATTTCTCCAACTCCTTGTGTCTTTCCAGAATGTTTATAATATTAAAATGGTTGTGTATTGGTGGTAATGTTAAAGATGAGATTTAGAAATAGAATTTTCCATGACAGAAACAGATAAACAAACAAACAAATTCCAGGCTTTGATGTAGAGTCTGACTTATAATCTTCTACCATTAAATTTTTTTCTTAAAAAATTAGCAGGGGTCCTATACACTTGGTTGCTTAGCAAACTTTGATCTTCAAGAGACAGGTCAAATGAAATTTTACTTGAAAACTTCAGGCAAGAAAACTGATTTTGAAAGATCCTCTTTGGGACGGAGTTACTTATGTGTTTAAATTCCACCCTAAAATTTCATTCTCCATTGTTATACTATTATTATGGTTTGCTTGGCTTACTTTGTGATTGTCTGATGCAGTTCAGTTGGTAATTGAATTTTATTTCAAATAATGCATTCCATAATTATTTCAATGCTCATTCTAAATGCAAGGAAATGTTAAGAAGCTAAACTATCTAAGTCGTACAATATTAGACTCCTAACCAGAAATTTTTTAGTCCACTTGTTTAATTCAAAACTGCCTCTACTAAAAAAACTATAATTTTTTTTTAAATTTATGCTTTTCTTACTCACCCTTAATTGAAAATGGGGCAAAACCTCCCATTCCACAGCAACAAATGAAAAACAACAAGAAAACATGTCTCCAAAATACTTGTATGCCAAGTGAGCAAAGGGATGGATACTCTGAATTCTGCATAGGAATTGTGAGGTTTAGCAAGAGTCACAACACCATTTCTGAGGGTCGTTGGTTCTACTGAATTTTCTTGAGGAAAGAGTCCATGCTTGGGCTGCTCCCTCAGTATAGGTATGATGGAACATCTCAGGATTGGGATCTGTTTTAAAGGAGGCTTTTTGGCTTTTGTGGAAATGTTGATGCTCACTGAACTAATAATCTAGGTCATTTATGGGGAAGGGGAATTTGATTCAAGAATGTCCCCTTCAAACCACTTGGACAGTATAAGTGGGTTCTCCTGCCTGCTACTTATGCTAACTTAACAAGACCTTTATTTTCTACTTATTCTCAACACGAGAAATAAGTGAAATATGCTAGCAAAAAGTTACTTCTGACTGCTGCCTTGCTCCCACAACTTCTCTTTGTTTAAAAAAGGGGGGGAGGATATTATTAAAACAGTAGCCAGAAGAGGCATTTAGTTCTTTACTTCTTCCCATCTATTGCGTTGAACTAGTTAATTTTTTTTCTTTTTCTACCCATATGAGAAATTATTAATCTTTGCTGAAGCTGTCAGGCCAATTAACTGACTGATAATCAAACTGGTTTTCTCCTGACATATTTTGTTTTCTTTTCTCTCATAATCACACTTTTCAACAAAGTGCGTTTCCAACTGTTAAAAGTACAAGTCTTATCACTAATGTCATATGACTTCATGTGTGGAATATGAAAAATATGATCTTTGGTTTTCATATCTCATTGTAACTAAATGTGGGGAGATTTAAATGGCAAAGTCTAAAACTCTAAGACAGACTCATCCATTGTCTTGACCATCAAGTATTCAAGTAAAGGCCAAGTGAAGGAGTTCTGCGGATGTATCAGTCAGGACTTTCCAGAGAAACAGAAACAATAGAATATATAAATGCAATTATTGGGGTTGGAAAGCCTAAATTCAGGCAGGAGTTGATGTAGTCTTGAGGCAGAATTCCTTTTTCTCTAAACTGCAATTTAGAGCAAACCTCAGTTTTTACTCTTAAGACCCTCAACCAATTGAGTGAGGCCCACCATATTTTGGAGGTGATTTCCTTTACTTGAAGTCAACTAATTGTAGTTGTTAACCACATCTACAAGATGCCTTCTAAAACCTAGACTAGTATTTAATTAAATAACTGGGTACTATATATAGCCTAGCCAGGTTGGCATATAAAACTAACTTTATGGCAGGTATGATAAAGGAAAATATGTACTCAAATCATACTGTTTCATTCCTCGTGCCCTGTACAAGCTGTAACCACCATCTGGAATGTAGTCCTTCATGTTGTCCACTTATTCCTTGAACAAGCTTTCTACTTATTTATTCAGATTTCACCCCTTACTAAAGGATGAGCCAATTTGCAGTTGTTTGCTATTTTACCAGTTTTTAGTCACCCTGGTATCCAGATTAAAAAATGCAAATATAGCTCAGTCGGCATGGCTCAATGGTTGAGGGTCAATGTATGAACCAGAAGGTCAGGGTTCCATTCTGGTCAGTCCCCAGCATGGAGCATGCAGGAGGTAGCTGATAAATGACTCTTTCTCATCATTGATGTTTCTGTTTCTGCCTCTCCATTCCTCTCTGATACAATAAAAATATTTTTTAAAATGCAAATATAGAGTGGTTCTAGATTTGGATTTTGTTGGTGGGTGTGAAGAAGGAGATCTTGAGGCATGTACCAAAGTCTTTAGTGAAAGAGGAAGGTGCCAGCAAACAGTAAGTGACATTACCAAGGAGGGAAAGAAGTGGGAGAGTGGAATAATGAGCCTTAAGAAAGGTACGCGTTTGGAAAGCAACCGAGTGAAGCCAGGAAGAAGGTCAATATATAAGGAAGTCAGTTAGCAATAGGATCAAGGATCCAGAGACCGCAGTAAAAGGGAAAGGGATGGTCAGTAGTAGACTGTATCTGAGGGAGCATCACATAGCTCTAAGAGCATGACAGGGAAGGTGCCGCAAGTCCTTTTGGTACTTGGTGTCCATTTCTGGTCTCAGAGATGTGATGATGGTTGTCACAAGCTGTTAGGAGCGCAGCGAAGGTCCCATTTAGGGCAGAGTTTTGTCAGTGTTTAAGAGGGGTCAGTTTCCTGATTAGGGACCCAGTATGCTTATTAATTTTTTATTTACTTCTCCGTTTTTAACTTAGACGTTCTTTTACTATAAGACTAATGTGCATTGAAGAAACTTTAGAAAATGAGAAAAAATTAAAAAAAATTTCCATCCTAATGTAACAATATAGAAATTTTTCTTTTTAGGTCCCTCCCTTCCCTGTGTACATTTAAAAATATTGCTATTTTCTTAGTGATACACAGTTTTATATCTTTTAACCAAACCACCAGAAATATTTTTCATGTAGCTGCATGGTCTTCATATCTATAATTGTAAAAGTGTGCATAATAATTCATTTTTTGGATACATTATCATTTATTTATTTATCTCCCTGCTGTTGAACTGATTTTCCCAGAAATGTTAAAGTTGCTCAGTGAACTATGATTTGCGATCATTACTGTGTATGACTATTCATTTTTGTGCCAGAGTCAGTATTTTTTCTTTTAAATTTTGGTTTCAAAATCATAACTATTCATGAAGAGTTTCCTAGGCTACATGTTGAATTCAGCATATCTTGATGGAATGTCTTTGTTCAAGAGGGAGGTACACAACTCTGATGCTTCTTTGACTTAGCATCAAAGGCTTTTCTCCATTTTTCATCTTTTATAAGTCAGAAGTGAAAGAAGATAAAGGAGTTCAGTGTCCTTAGAAGTAGCGCATTTCTATAGTGGCTATAGATCTGGAAGCTTATTCATTGTGAGTATTTCTCACACCACCCCCACGCCTACCTTCCACAATTCAACTGTAGTTGCCTTCCTCAGTGTTTCCGTTCTCACCTGCACATTTGGACAAAATGTTAATGTGGCGTAAAATGAATTCCTAAGTGTGTCTTGGGATGAATTTTAGATACCATTTATGGAAACCC
This sequence comes from Murina feae, assembly GCA_004026665.1. Classification (NCBI taxonomy): domain Eukaryota; kingdom Metazoa; phylum Chordata; class Mammalia; order Chiroptera; family Vespertilionidae; genus Murina; species Murina feae. The sequence goes on along the minus strand of PVJC01016875.1, from coordinate 18,290 downwards.
AAGTTTTAGGGGAAGTAAGTAGCTTCATTGGCAGAAAGCCAGTGCCAGAGGAGACTGGATATTCTCATCGTGGCAATAAAGAACAAGGCAGGGAACTGGAGTAAGAAGAGGTCTGAAGAAATTGGTGCTCAGTCACTGGCTCAGGGGCCTTACACCCCTTGGGTATAGGGACAGGACTGCTCTTAGAATCTGGGATGGTACCATGCCCACAGTTGGGATTAAGCTATTTTACCTGTGAAGGTTAAGAAAGGCGGAGCAATAGAACCCAGTAAGAGGTCCTTCCAGTATCACTAAGTCCAGTATTTTGTTGGGAGTGTGCTGGAACTGACTTGTATTAGATCCCAAAAGCTGATGGTTAAATTTTAAAGAACTTTGCATCTGGTTGACTCACATTGGTAGTTTGAAATGAGCTATCATGGGAGTATATACACCACAGAAATGCTGCAAATCAGGACTCTTCCCTCCCACAGCCCCCAGGAGATTTGTTTGTAAAACATTTACCACCACATCTCTGATGGCACGTCCATCTTTATACCTCTAACAGCAGGCAACTTCACATTTTCTCTTTTTTTGTTGTTGTTGGCATGAACTTCTCCAAGCTTCAGTTTTCTCATCAATAAAATGTGAAACCTAGAATTTAGATCTGAAAGAAATTTTAGAAATTATCTAGTCCAACTTTTTTATTTCACAGATGCTATTAGCTCTGACTACAAGATGGTATGTTTTTTCCTCAGCGATAGAAGCTGTGGAGACATCTGTCCCTTGTGAGGATAAGCAGAATGGCCCACTCCCTCTGAAGCGGATTCTTGGCAGTCGGAGCATGAGGTGTTGCAAAGCGTTTTATGTCTTCATAACTCATGATGATGGGCCAGGCAGGACCAGGAAATCTGTCTTGGAGTGAAGGCCTAGATCGGAAGCCCAGGTAGGCCCAGGTAGGCCAGCGTGGTCAGAGGAGGCTCAGTAAGTCATTCCAGAAAGAAGCAAATGGGTCCTTGTGGTTTGATGGGTAAGCGTGGTTGGTATCTGATAAACTAGAGTGGGAAACGATGAGGAGCAAACCCAGGCCAAAATCAGGGTTTTTATTCAAACAAGTGGGACAATCACCTAACAAAGCCCAGGCAAGAGGATAGCAGATATTAGGGGGAAAGTCAATTTAGTTGATGTTTAATTTCAGGGGAAATAAATCTTATAATTATAGTGCTGGAGATTCTAGAGCCTATTTCAAATTGTCTGTCACACACACTACATACTCAATTATCAAAAGCTGGTGTTTGCCAATATAATCTTCTAGAATGAAGAGCCCACTGTGCCCTTTGCCTTAATGACATAGAACCTCAAGACCAGGGAAATGATCTTGAAAGCATCTTAGGAAAAGAAGTGGGAGGATGTACTCCTCCCCAAGATTCTCCTATCCTTTTTATGCTGTTAACCTCTACTTCCATGCTTCTTCTTCATTCCAGTCAATGTTGCAGTTGATTTTGACTCGAAGAAATCTATCTCAGAATTGGCTTGCTGCCTGAAGTTGATTATAGCTGAGTTCTCTAGCATTTCTTTACATGCCAGCAATCAAAGGAGCAATTAAATCATGTTTGGACTGAACGATTTAAAACAACAAATCCCTCATTTACATATCTGTACTTAAATACGGGTATGCAAATGAGGGACTAGAGCTCTTTTAAGACACTGTGATCAAAATAGGAATCTGGTCACTGAGGAACAGATACTGCTAGAGAGTCCAGTTAGTGGGAACTGGAATTTTTAATTCGGAGGGAGCTCCTCGGGTCACTTTGATCAGAGGCAGCATTACTTCAAGAACAGAGGGAAAGTGAATGTGGTGCAGATTTGGGAAACACCATACACTGCATTATTGCAGAGGAATTGGTTTACATAGTTATTTCTCTAAGAATTCAGTAATGGAAGAAAGATGTATGTCCACAAGTACCACTAATAATAGCTAATGAATGTTATTCTCCCATGAAGCAGGGGTCACTCGTCATAGTTTAGTCCTTGTAAGTGCTCTGGTAGCCATGTCAGAATTCTCCACCTTAGAAGTGTGACACAAGGAGGCACCCTTAGACTTACAGCTCATATGTTATTTCTTAAATGTTGGAAGATTGCTTCATCTCAGTTGTTTTCCCATGTGCTTTAATTTATGCTAACTTTTGTCAGTGTCACCTTTATTCCCTCTCTATTGCCAGGTTCACAAATCATATATATTTATTTGAAATTTCATTAATTTCTGTTTTAGGGTTAAATTATCCACATCATGCCAAATTAACCACCATTTGGAAAAATTAATGCCTAACATATTTTATTAATTTATTTACTGAGTTTAACTTGTATTAAAAGAAATTTGATTCGCCCTGACCAGTTTTGATCAGTGGATAGAGCGTCAGCCTTTGGACTCAAGGGACCCAGGTTCGATTCTGGTCAAGGGCATGTACCTTGGTTGCGGGCACATCCCAAGTGGGAAGTGTGCAGGAGGCAGCTGATCAATGTTTCTCTCTCATTGATGTTTCTAACTCTCTATCCCTCTCCCTCACTCTCTACAAAGTCAATAAAAATATATTTTAAAAAAAGAAATTTGATTCCCTGTAAGTTAAATGGTATTTGATAATCATTTATAAGGTATTTTAATACCTTAACTATACATTAACTACAGTAGTTTCTTTCCCCTCAGAAAACCAGTAAGTTTCTCAAAAATGTTTTACCTTTTCATGTTATGATATACATTTTGCATATTGATACTTTTGCATATTGATGAGATGCAAAATACATGATAGAATATTGATATCTTGGATTTATATTGTCAAATCTTCCCTTCCGGATATATACTCACTTACATATATTATGGAAAATGTTTTTCAGCTTGTTAAACAATAGAAACATAACATTTTGATTAGCATCGATAGGAGAAAAGGAAGTAGATTTGGACCACTGGACACAAATTCTTTCCTACCATCCACTAAACAATACTAAATCTGTATGACCAACATGCTAATTATAAAAGATGCCATCTGTGATGTTCACTCAAGGAAACAGGATTAGGGTGAAATAATACAGTTGAGATGAGGACAGTGCAGAGCCTGAAATGAAGCATAGGGTATTATTAGTCATGGGTGCTAATGGCAATGGGAAAAAATATCTTCGCGGCAGAGAGGAAGGTACATGGCCAATGTAAAATACTGCTGGCTACAGTGTTGAAACCATTTTGTCTTAGGAAAGCATATTTTATCTAGCCCTGTGGTTGTTGAAAAATTGGGGATTTGATTGGTTGTACTTCACAACTGATAGACTGTGTGGAATGTGCCAAATGAGCATTGATGTGAAACAGCTGTTTGTGTATTTCAATGCCAGCATCAAGGAAGCCAAATAAAATGAAGATCCTCTGGCATAAAACAAAGACATCATTGTAATCATCAGGATGCTTTTTACACATTGTCCTAAGATCATTGTGTAATTGACTCTCTTGATAAACTCTTCTCTGCCACTGAGCCAGTTCTTTAGAGAAATTAAACATCCATGTTTTAATCTGGAAAGGCCAAATGACTTTTATGAATTAGTAGCCATGCAAGGCAGGGATCGGTAGGGTACTTCTCCATCAGTCCCGTTCAGAAGCTTCTCAGTGCCTTCTTCCTCCGATGGTGCCACAACATCCACACCCACTGCCCTTTGACACCTACCTCAATTCCTGAGGATGTTAGACAATTCTGAACTGTTTGTTGTTGTCAGTGCTTATGTTTCAGAAATGTTTATACATCTAAACAATAAATAAGCTAATTTACTTGTCAGCCTCATTGATTAAAGCCAATTGAAATAAACTTTTCAGGAAGAAAGATTTTGGAATAAATTAGGAATAATTGGGTTTAAAACAATCTTGGTCGGACTAACCCTGGTCAAACTAAACCAGTCAAATTTTCTTTGTCTTCTGAAGTTTGAATTTTTATTAATTAGAGATAAGGTGGAAATTGAAACTCAAAACTAGATGAATTTGTGTAAGTCCTGTCAGTAGCTATAAGAAATATTAATTATGCTTTGTTAACCCTGATTGTTTTGTTCTGATTAAAGAAAACACATTCTAATCTGGCTGGGAGTTGTATGCCCTAGGGCCTGGGAGATAACCTGGAAATGTGATTTATCCTCCTTATCTGAGAACTGCCTATTCCCCTGGAAAGATGAACAACCTTGTTGCTGAAGAGTCCTGGAGACACCCCACCCTTTTCAACCCCCCCCCCCCAGCTCTCCCCCACCCCCAGCCTGCATTGCCTGTTATCTGTAACTTTTATACCCATTCTTACTCCTTTTGCCTACTTCTGCATGTAATCTTTAGCCAATATAAGCAGCTGGTTTACAGAGGGTTGCAGAGCAGATTTTAGTGGATGACCTGCTGCTCTCCTATACTGCCAGCAACCTATAATAATAAAAGCATAATATGCTAAATAGACTGGAGATCCTTTCGGACGACCTTACCGACAAAGCCGGGGATGTGAGGGAAGCCTGGGTCCCAGGTGCCAGGGAGAAGCTGGTGCCAGCAGCTGAGGGAAGGAAGGCCTACTCTTGCACGAATTTTGTGCTTTAGACTCCTAGTATTGGAATAAATGCTCATACATGACTCAACCCAGCTCTGCTAAATTGGCTCAAGTAGTGACATGCAGCCCAGGCCCATTAGTTGTCCAGTGTTAGTACTGCATTCTGTAGCAGGCAAAGCATATTTGAGCCTTTATACTTAATTCATCTCTCCACCTTTAAGAGGTCCTGGCTGATTATTTGAAAGTTACTGGAAACTTTCAAAGATAGTATCTATAAAACAACATGACAAAATGACTATAAGGTTCATATTTAATTCAAAGTATTTCTGCCCTCAAATTTTAAAACTTCCCTGTTCAAGAGAAAAATGGATTACTTTATGTTTTAATCATTTTAATTAATTTTTTTAAGCAACAAGTGTTTATGAAGTTTCTAGGAGGCAATAGTGTGGTGCTAGTGAGACCAGATTGCAGTTTAAAAGAAAAAATTTGTCTTTCTGCTAGATAAAGACTTCAGCAGGTCACCCCTCCGTCATCTACCATGATAAAAGGGATACTGAACTCAAGGTAATTCTTGCTGCTCTTTGGAGGGTGTTGCAGTGTTTGAGATGGACAGATGAAGCCAATTTCTGTCATCAGGAACCAACAACCATGAAAGAGGGTCACTGCTTGGGGAATGGGAAAAAGTTTTATGTGATTGAGAGCAGAAAAGTAAACAAACTGAAGTTTAAACTAAGAGTTTTATTGTCAAAGTAAAAGATTTAGAATTTGGTTTTGACTCAAGACAAAAATGCAGATCATGGTTTTGTTCTGCAACTTTGGATCCATTGCAGTCATGGACAGGTTTTGCCATAATTCCAGGAAATATAGGATTGGGGAAGTATTGGTAAGATGGTTGGATTTATTTCAAGAGTGAAGAAGTACCATACGGATGTAGGAATAAGCTCTTCACTCAACCATGTTTTTTAATAAAAAGAAATTATTTAATACTATTTATATGTTTTACTAGAGGCCCAGTGCATGAAATTTGTGCATGGGGAGGGGGGAGTCCCCTCAGCCCTGCCTGCACCCTATCCAATTTGGGACCCCTTGGGGATGTCTGACTGTTGGTTTAGGCCCAATCCCAGGGATCAGGCAGTTGGATATCCCTCTCACAGTCCTGGACTGCTGGCTCCTAATCGCTCACCTGCCTGCCTGGTTGCCCCTAACTGCCCCCCTACCGGCATGATTGCCCCTCACTGCCCCCTCCCTGCTGGCCTAGTCGCTCTTAACAGCCTTACCCACTGGCCTGGTCACCACTTACTGCTTCCCTGATGGCCTGGTTGCCCCAAATGCCCCCTCTGCCAGCCTGATCACCCCTAACTGTCCCCCCTGCTGGCCTGGTCACCCCTTACTGCCCCCTGTTGCTGTTCAGGTCATCCCCAACTGCCTCCTCCCTGCTGACCTAGTCACTCATAACAGCTCCCTATCCCCACCAGCCTGGTCACTCCTTACTGCCCCACCTACTGGCCTGGTCGCCCCCAACTGCCTTTCCCCCTGCCTGGTCACCTCTTACTTCCCCCCTGCCAGCCTGATCTTCCCCAACAGCTCCCCTCTGCTGGTCTGGTCACCCCCAACGGTGTCCCCTGCAGCCCGATCACTCTATGCAGCCTGCTGTTCAGTCGTTTGGTTATTTCTCATTAACCCCCCTACCAGCCTGGTTGTAGGCAGCCACATTGTGAGGGTATGAGGGTTAATTTGCATATTACCTATTTATTATATAGGATTATTCATATAATAGCATGGGTAAAGGGCATTTAAAAAAACACAACACTTTTTTTTGTACTCTCACTAGTTTAGCAGTTCAATTTCCTAAAATATATGTGTGTATTCATTTTAATTGCACCTGTAATTGCCCCAGGCCATTTGCATTGCTTTCTATACCAATTGTTTCCACTTGAATTTAGCTACTATTTTTTAACCCAAGTGTTAACTGGCTCATTAACACCACAGGGCTTCTCCCACAGCAATCCAGTGCTCCCAAGCAGCAGTCCTGCCTAGATGGTACCTCTGGCCCTCTTGGCGCTCTCTAGCTCTCCCTGAACTACTTTTTAAAGGAGGCTTTATGCCCAGTCCAGCTGCTTTTAGTTTTTTCAGTGATGGCTGTTCACCCTAAGTGAGGGCTACAATTCAGCTCAAAGGACACAGATTCTTTTTATTTAGAAAACCGCTTTTTTTTTTTCATGTTTTCCAATCCATTTATTATTTTTATTTCATTGGTTGGGGTGACATTGGTTAATAGGATTATGTAGGTTTCAAGTGTACATTTTTATAATACATCATCTGTATACTGCACTCACCCTCCCATACCCAATAAGCTCCATATTGTTCTGAGTTTTTATTTTTGTTGTTTGTCCATTTTCATTAGGTTTTATATAAAAACTAGGAGCCCGGTGCATAATATATTGTGCACTCGGGGGTCCCTCAGCCTGGCCTGTACCCGCCCATCCTACAGCCTGCCACCCGCCCATCGCGCCCTGCCCACCCCACACACCCCAGCCCCTCACCTGCCCCGTAGGTCCCGCTCACCCTGCCGCCTGCACTGCACCTGCCTCCATGGTTCTGCTGCTGGCCTCCATCTTGGCTGAGTAAATTTGCATACAGCCACTCTGATTGGCTGGTGGGCATGGCCTAGGCATCCCGTAGAAGTGGTCAATTTCAATATTACGCTTTTATTAGAGTAGATGCATGGAACACTTCACAAATTTGCATATCATCCTTGTGCAGGGGCCATGCTAATCTCTGCATCATTAAAATTTTAATATATGTGAAGCGAGTGCTGGGAAACCATATTTAAAGGACTAAGTAAAGACAGGTTACGAAGTCACACTACGTAGTTCAAAGTATTCACAGTAGCTACATTCGTCAATTATCCCATTTTAGAAAACAGGAACTAGAGGCCCACAGCTTCTAGGAGGAAAACTACGATTTGAATCTAAATCTGCCTGACTCAGACTGATGCACGGTTAGAGGTTCAAGACAAGCATGGTTGGTGACAGCTGTTGAGTGGACCAAATGGGAAGGAGAATGGAACTAGCAGACACTGTCCATGTGCTGGAGCAAGCCTCTGTATTTCATCATTTCTGTGCTTGGTGCTTCAAGTTCAAATATTATTAGAAGGTAAAGTTCTACAAGCAAAACAGCCCTATGACAGAACCCAAAGAGAACTTATTTCCCAAGACTTTTCTGGAAAGCTTCAGACTCAGAACAAACAACTCAGGATACAATTTTAAGCTTGACCGCAGAGATTCCTCAGTATGATATACTGCATTTTTTTTCTTTTTAATTTAAAGGACCTTTGATCTCCTTCCCACTTCAGAAAAGCCTTTAAGTCTCCACAAAGGACTGTTAGAAAAGCAAGGACTTGGACAGCGTCCATTTTATTAATTTTGTTATTAATTCTAATGAGTCACTCCCATAAAAATGCTATTCTTTCTCTTTGCTTTTGATAATTATTAGAGATAGCAAGATTTGTGATCAAATGTTTTAAGACTAGAGTAAGTGGCTGCATTGCTCTCATAAACACACAGTGAATATGCTTAATGATCTCATGTACTAATTAAAAAGCTTGAAAAACCTGGGAAGGGAAAACATGTTTCAGAGAATGGAACACTCTGAAAGTTCTTTTTTCTTTAATGGTAGTAGCAAACACTTATTGAGGGTTTCCTATATGTCAGAGACTTTTCTAGGTGCTTCAAATGTATAACTTCCTTAATTCCTCACAATAACCCTATGTGATAAGTACTATTATTATCCCCATTCAACATATAAGAAGCAAACTTATCCAAAGCCACACAGCTAAGTGGTAGAACTGGGGTTCAAACCCAAGAGACCTCAGTAAGTCTTCAAGCTTGCGGCAGTCATGTTTTCTAATATTTAGGAAGATATCTAGGCTCAGAAAGAAAATACATTTTAAATAGTCAGAATCTACATGGGAAGAATATCACTTTGTAGTCTAGAACAGGTCTGCTAACTTTCTGAAGAGGACCACAGGGTAATTAGTTTAGGCTTTGTGGGCTATATGTCACTCAACCACTCAACTCTGCCATTATAGTGTGAAAGCAGCTATGGACAGAAAACATGCAAACCTAATGGTCATGTATGTGATCAATAAAACATTATTTACAAAAACAAGCAGTCGGCCAAATTAAGCCCAATATGCTGTATTTTGCTGACCCATAGTATTGGTTTTCTATTATTATTATTATTATTATTATTATTATTTAATGCATTGGGGTAACATTGGTTAATAAGATCATATAGGTCTCAAGTGTACAATTCTACGAAAGAGTATTGCTTTTCAATGTAGGATCAGGAGCATCATCTGGCACTTGTTAGAAATGCAGATTCTCGGGCCCTTACCCCAGACGAACTGAATCAGAAGCTTTGGGGGCCCCACCTCTGTGTTTACTAGTAACAAGCCTTACAGGTGATTCTGGCTCATGCTATAGTTTGATAACCACTGATCTAGTGAAAGGAAACTGATGGGGGTTTTAAGTATGAAGAGTATGGAGCTGAGAGTCAAACCAATGAGTGTCTCCGAGTCCAAAGTGCACCTTAGCTAACATATATCCAGAATAGTTTTGGAAATAAGTCTATGAAGGAATCAGGGACCAAACAGACTAGAGAGATTTGCCCCAGCTTGTTATTGCTCCAAAGTCAGTGTTCTTTCCTTTGCACAATGTGAGAAATGCAAAAGTGAGCTGAAATCCCCTTCAAGCTCTGAGATTACACCTAAGCAGGCAAATGCCACGCACTGGAAGTGACGATGGAAAGCCTCTGCTCCTTCCAAAGGCTGTCTAACAGGTTCCGTGTGGCTGAGGCTGATGCTGGAATGTCCTAGTCATTACTCCATCACTTGAGTCTCTGACCATAGAACTTCATCCAGCCTCTCCCCAGTTCTCAGATGTAAAGGCACAGAGGCGATCTCAAAGGTATATTACAGATTTAATGGAGAAGAAGGCAGGGAAATATTTGTTGATCTAGCATACATGCTAGAAATTATTCTACATAATATCTAACTTGTATATATTAACTCAAATAATCCTTTCAAGAATCACGAGGTAAGACATGTGATTGTATAGGTGAGAAAACAAGAAGGTAAATGAGCTTAACTGAATTGACCAATGTCCTATCATTCTCTGGACTCTGTGTAACTTCAAAGCTCTTCCTTCTTTCCCTTGCTGCCTGCTCCCCAGCCCTGGTTGCTCCTGCTACTTAATGACCTCAGTTGTATATTCATTGTGTCCTAAGTTAGGGAGCTGATCATGTGTCCTCTACCCTCATAGAGATGCGGTATCTCAAAAAGCCCTGCTGGATTTGAGTTGAAACGCTTTGTGCTTAAATTTGGTTTTATCCCCAAAGGAAACTTTAAAAAAATATATATTTTTATTAATTTCAGAGAAGAAAGGAGAGAGAGAGAGAGAAAGAGAGAGAGAGAGAAACATCAATGGTGAGAGATCATTGATTGGCTGCCTCGTGCATGCCCCCTACCGGGGACCAGGCCCACAACCCAGGCGTGTGCCCTTGACCTGAATCGAACCTGGGGCCCTTCAGTCCACAGGCCAACATGCTATCCACTGAGTCAAATGGGCTAGAGCTCCAAAGGAAAATTTTTTAATGCAAGTAAAATCAACATGAACAAAAGCAATTGAATAAGAATGAATTTGAAGGACATTTATTAACACTCCTCAGAATACAGCCTTTAGGACATAATACAAGATCACTTCTTATAACATCTTTCCTTCCCCCAGTTTCAATGTTTTCTCATACATAACACTTAAAAGTCCCAGCCAGAGACCCATAAAGCAATATTTTCCCCCATGTAATGGTTTCCTGCACATAGAGTTCAAAAACCTCGTCTCCTGGAAAACATTATAAAGAACTTCTACAGTATTAGAATGTAACTCACACTCCTTAAAGATCAGTAACATTACTTAAACATATCCCCATGTTTAAAGCTCCTCTTCCTGTAGTTGTATTTCCATATTTACAAATATCGTTCCCCTCCAAAAAATTTAAAAAGGAAAATGAAGTGTGAAGTGTCTGACTACAAACCATATTTTTTAAACCAAAGCCAACTAACGATATTTTTAAAGTTTTGTTTTACAATGAACTTAAGAAATGGAAGGAAAATGCCCCCTCACTTTTCTGTAAGTTACTGTATTAGTTTCCAAGGGTTGTCATATCAAAGTACCAAAACCTTTGTGGCTTAAAGTGACAGCAATTTATTTTCTCTTTCTTCTTGAGCCTTAAAGTCCAAAATCAAGTTGTCGCCAGGCCCATGCTCTCTGAAAAGGACTAGAAACAAATCCTTCTTTCCTGTTCCTAGCGTCCGTGGTTGCTGGTGTTCCTTAGTGCTCCCTGGCTTACAGCTGCGTCATTTCAGTCCCTGTCTTCATCTCCACGTGGCCTTCTTTCCTCTGAGTCTGCATCTTTGGGTCTGCATATCACTCTCCTTTCTCACATACAGACACCAGCTATTGGATTTAGGGCCCATCCTAATCCAATATGCTCATCGTGACCTGATTCTATCTGCAAAGACTCTCTTTCCAAATAAGGTCACATTTGTAGGTATTGGGAATTAGGATTTCAACATAACTTTTGGGTGAGACAAAATTCAGACAACTGCAGTTATCAAGTAAATAAGTATGCCTATCATTACTTCAAGCATGAGAGTAAGCTACAAATATTTTAAAATCTTTGCTTATACAAGAGCTACTTTATTATCTTCTAGAAGGATCAGTTGGTGTGTAATAATATTTTTGGTTAATAACCAAAGTATGTGTATTTGTTGTTTCTTGTTGGCATTTATGCAGTTACCTGTTGGCATTTTTATAAACATTATCATTCTTATTAACTCCTTAAAATTATTTAATAAGAACAATAATCATTGTAGCAATAATGATAGATTAAGATCTTATTGAGCACACGTGTGATCTTTCAATATACATAGTAATCTTATGAAATAAGGACAATTATTACCTGTATTTTACAAATGAAAATGTGGAGATAGGAATAGCTCGCCCATTGTCACACAGCTAAGCAGTAAGTGATGAGGCCCGGGTTCTGCAGGTTTCCAGGTTGGCCAGCATGCATTTTTTTGGTAAAGAATGCCCATTCATTCCACTGAGTCTGGGGAGCACTTGAGGACAGTTTGGACCGAAGATGATGGAATACCAACATGCTACCTTTCACTAGAGTCTCTTCAGCCCAAGTAAGGGGAACAGGTGTCTTTTCCTGCTGTTCGTTCAATAGCCAAGGTTGTCAAGCACACCACTCTCCATGGGCCAGCCACCAAGTTAGGCACCAGGAATATTAATTAAGCAAGCAAACAAGCAAATCTACACCTGTTAAAGGGCACCATGCAAATTGGTGTCACTCTGCTACGCCCACCAGCCAATTGGATGAGTATGCAAATTAACTCAACAAAGATGGCGGTTGATTTGCTTATGCAGGTGCAGAGCGGCAGAGCAAGACTGAAGGCTGAAGAGGCTTAGCTTCTCGGCTGCAGCCGGAGTGAAGGCCTGGGTCCCAGGTACTGGAGGAAAACCAGTGCCAGCAGCCAGGGCAAGGGAAGGCCTATTGCATGAATCTCTTCATGCAACGGCCTTCTAGTAGGTAAATAAAATACAGACTTTAAAGCAGTTTATCCTCTAATGGTTACCAAGCTAGCTAAGGGATGTTAATCATTACAAATTTCACCTTCTGCTATAACTCTCAAAACAAACCATAGCACTGCCTGTCATTATATAGCCAAGATTAGTTGGAATTAATATGCATTTATAGGACAAAGAGCAGAACCTGAGATAGAAACAGGTCATAGTGGGGAGTAGGGGAAGCAGGGAGGGAGGGCAGGCGAAGAAGGGAAAGAAAGTGGAGTGGAGAAGGGAGAAGGGAAGCAAAATTGGGAAACTTGCAGCACCCAATGTTCCTTCAGATGAGGACGAGTCCTTAACACATTTAGAAGGGAAGCCTGAGGATACAAATCACTGTGAACCTTTGGTCCAAGGTCTCAGCCGACTTAGCTACCAGCTGTATATGGGCCGGATGCGAATGGGAAGCTGTCCTACACACTTATGTGGAAATGACACGGTGTGATTTCTGTTTGACAGTGGCTGCCCCTGAATGCCTGCCAGAGGCATTTTGCATTTAACCACCATTGCCTCTCATTCTACAACTGGTAAGGCTGAAACTTCTCTAGTGGACTAGTGATGGCTCTGAGTGTTTTTACTTTAATTCCCGACATAGTCTACAGAAATGCTGAAATATATTCATTGTTATTGCTCATGTTCTTTCAGTTGTGTCAGCACCTTAATTTCATATTTGTGGTTGGTACGTTGGAGGAGTTTCACTTCAATGAGAACACATGTGTGGCCCAGAATTTTGTCTGGACTACCATAGCTGAGAGGTAATACTCATGCAGGGTGGAACACGGAGAGAAAAATAATTCTTCACAAGATTCGATAGATGCTCATTCCCCACTTTAAAAAAACAAACACAAAAAAACCCTTCAATTTTTAACATGTCACTGTCAGAAACAACCCCTTTTTTCTATAACTTTGATTCTAATTCTAAATTAACTCAAGGAAGAGTTAAAAAGCAATGCTATTTATATTTACCTTTAAATTTTTAAAGAGTATATTTAAAGGTAGTATAATAGAAAGGAGTAGTTTGTGCAGCACAAGTGGGGATCAATTTTAAATGTAAGTATTAATGAATGAATAAAACGATCACATTCTCTACCAGCCCCTCTCACATTTCCTATGCAACATGAACTAAACCTGAATCATCATTATTTCTCCCAAATGGGCTCCTGTTCCTAGATTTCCTATGGCAGTTATGGAGCCATCACCATGTAAGGTATCCAAGCCAAAGGTAAAGCTGTTTTCTACCCATGGAGGAGGTTATTCTGCGTTGATAAGACTGAATAACTGGCTCAAAACTAACCTGCCATAAGCAGGTATAAAACAAAACAATATGTGAAGCAACTGTTTTTTAGCCATTGGACCGCAGGCAGCACAAAACTAATCTCTCAGAGAAGGGAAGCGCATAAGGTGAGCCTCCCTCTCGCCCTGTCTGGGGACAGTTTCTTTACCTTGGCACAGTGGGCTGCAGTTGAAGCAGTGCTGAAGTGCGTTGGCGTTCCAGCCCAATCTGAATAGAGAACATGAGATAACTTGTCATTCCGCTGGAACACCGGATAGACCTACTTGAAATCAACTTTAACAAAAACTCCAAACTCTGTCTCCTTTGGAGAGAAATATGGTTAAGTAACAAGAACTTTGAAAACACCTTGTACTTTCTACAGAACCTAATAAAGTATAAGACCAATGCTACCCAAGTTCAAGTTATGAGCCAGCAATTAAACTACTTCTAGAACAAAAATCAGTTCTCTTCAAAAGAAGGTAATAAAATCCAGTGTCTTCTCAATTAATCATCTACAAAGTTTTATATACAAGCACTAATTATTACACATACGCAGAACTTACAGTCAAGAGAAGAGCAGATAAAGAACTAACCCCAAGACTTCACATGTTAGTTTTAGCAGATAAAGACTTTAAAGTAGCTATTATAAATATGTTAAAAGAATGAAAGGAAAATGTATTCAAATAAGTAAAGGCATACATGGGCTTGATGAGGTAACAGGCTATCTCAGCAGAGAAATAAAAGTTGTAAATAAACAAATAAATCCGTAAGGAAATTCTAGGGTGGAAAATTGCAACTACAATTAAAATTTCACCATTCAGGCTTCATAGCAACTTGTAGATAACATATGAAAGAGCCAGTGACCTTGAAGAAAAATCCAGGCATTTTCTAATCTGAACAGAGGGGAGAAATTTAAAGAAAAATCAATAGTGCCTCAGGGCCTGTGCTACAATATCACATGGTTTAACATACATACAATAGAGTTCCCAAAGTGAAGAGAATGAGGATAAAGAAGAAAATATATTTGAAGACATGATGGCTGATATTTTTCTAAATTTAATTTAAAATATTGATTTATATTCAAGAAATAAACATTATCAAATAAATAAAAATACCATGAAATTATTGAAAATCAAAGACAGAGAAAATCTGTAGAGGGGAAAAAAGACATTGCACACAGAGAATAATGATACAAATAATGGCTAATCAGAATCATGGGGGCCAGAAGACAATGGAATAATATCTTCAAACTGCTGAAAGAAAGAAAAACCTGCCAATCCAGTTTTTGAAGATTTTGAAAATTGTCTTCAAAAGTTCTGATAAAGAAAACTTGCGTTATAAGAAGTGATAGAGGATATTTTTTGGGCTAAAAGGATATGACTCTATTTGGAACTCCAATCTATAGTAGGGAATGGAAAACACTGGAAAGGGAAACTACATGGATTAATATAAAAGTCACCATTTGAAAGAAAAATAACATTTTAAAGTAAGGTTGACAGTATGTAGGAATAAAGAATATGACAACAACACAAAGGAAGAATATGACAATAACACAAAGGGAGGACAGATAAATGGAGTTGTACTCTTTCAGATTATTTTGTGAAATGGAAAGTATGAAAAGTGAGGTATAAATGGTGAAATGGTAAAATATTGGGCTATAAATAGTTTTTGATAAATTAAATATGTATGTTATTAGTGCTAGAGCAGCCATTTAAAATGAAAAACAACTCAGCTGCTGGGGCTAAGTGGTTGACCTTGGACTTATGAACCAGGAGGCTAAGGTTTGATTCCCGGTTAGGGAGCATGCCTGGGTTGCAGGCTTGCTCAGCCAGTAGGGGGTGTGCAGGAGGCAGCCAATCATTGATACTCTCTCATCATTGATGTTTCTATCTATCTCTCCCCCACCCTTCCTCTCTGAAATAAATAAAAATATATTTAAAAAAATTAAAAAACAAAAAGTTACAGTTAATAAGCCAATAGAGGAAATAAAGGAAATGCTAAAAAATATTTGATTAACCCAGATAAAGAAGAAGAAAAAGAAGAACAAAAAATGTGAAGGGACAGAATGGAAAACTAATAGCAAGATGATTCATTGCCTGTAGCAGTTTTATAGTAACCCAAATGTCCATCAATAAGAGATTAGTAAAATTTATATTTATACAGTAGAATATCAAAAAGAAAAACTAATGCACACACCAATATGGATGAGTCTCAAAAACAATTGCACTGAAGCCAGACAAGAGAGTAATTATTGTATGATTTCACTTATATGAAGTTCTAGAAAACATAAAATGATTTATAGTGCTAGAAATAAAATCAGTAGCTGGGGCTGGGATGGGGGAGGGCATTGACCATCATGGGGGATGTAAGTAGTCCAAATTTTGTGTAGGGCGATGCTTCCTATACATTTGTCAGAAACACGAAACGACACACTTAGAGTGAAGCATTTAAAAAACGTGTCTTTGGAGTCTATTCTCTTCTGCTTTCTAAGTGGCAAAACCAGGCATCTTGCTCCCTGTTCGGTTCTTTCTAGAATGCCAAACGGATCCCATATAACCACTTGCTGCTGGTTTCCAGGTTTTTAGTTTATTTTGTTTTCTGGTAGACTCTGATTATTATCTCGTCATCTTTTATCAAGAAGAAAACGGGTAGGAATAACACAATGGTAGTTTGTTCCAAAGAGTTATTAAAGTTTCTTTGTATTTCTGATTTTTTTTCCAAATAAAATTCCACGTGCTGGAACCATTTAGCTTATTTCTTAGCAAGGGAAACACCGAAGTAGTTTCATAAAGTTTCCTTCCTGGGAAAATAACTTTGCCCTAAATAATGTAGAGAATTATGAAAAATTGTAAATCTTTAGAAATACGATTTCAAGCAGTTGTTTTAGTAATTTATCTCTTATTTCAATTGCTTTGGCCATTCTACAGCAAACATTTGAAGATTTCTAGGAAAGGCAGCATGACATCCATTTAAAAGTTGATTTTATTACATCACTTATTTCCTAATTATCTTGGGTTGATAATTTCATATTTGGTTTGGAAAAAATTCTGGTCTGTCCAAGTTCAGATAATAATGTCTAGGCATTTGATATTAGTGTTTCCTTATTATTCACTTATTCAATAGACTTTTATACTATTTTAAAAATTCACATTCACACGTTTAGAAAACTGTTTTTACTTAAAAGTTGCATATTAAGTTATGTTTGGGTAAGGTCAAAGTTTAATGTAAAAAGTCTATCTTGAAATATTTCTTAAGAAGCTGAATTAGGAAAATAATTTTTTGAGGGATAGCTAAAGCAGGATACGAAGAAGGGAATAGGAGAATAATCTTTAAAATGCATTTGAATATAAAGGGAATCCTTGAGAGAATATAGACTAGGAGGCATGAAGAAAACAAGACATGCGGGAGAGGAAGGGACCATCTATGTCCATCACATTTAAATTCTTTCTTGTAAGTTCTGAAAAAGACTGTCATGAGAACAGCTGTATTATTTGGAGATGGAATCAGGTTTGACATAAGAAGTATGCCTTCCTGGAATAAATTCTGAGCACAACATGCCCTGTTCTGATTGTCATTTCCTTCAAAGTCCAATGCCATTTTCATCTCCAACAGTGGTTTCATCCCTTGGTGAGTAAGGTCTCTTCTAAACACAGCACTATGCTGTCTGCAACCCTCATAAAACATGGAATGTGCTACCTGGTACTGTATTTGTGATAAGCTTTAGTCTTTTGAGGGTGACGGTTGTACCCCTTCACATTTGTATGCCTGGAGCCAAGGACAGTGTTGACACAGAGTAAGTGTTCAGCGATGATGAGATGCAATTGATAGAGTATAACATGCCCCTCTGACGTCTTTCCACCCAACATGACAGCACATGGTGTTTACCACACTGCACAGGAATGGGCCATTTGCTTGGGAGAATTCTCTAGACTCTAAAGTTCTTGAGGGATCAGGTGATGTTTTATTAACTCCTTACTCTCAATGTCTTGCACATTGCAAAAGTTTGGGAAGTGTTTATCAGATGAAAATATCAGGGAACTGAACTAGGAGAGGTGGATTAGTCTTTTACCACTAATTTGTTCAGAAGTATCGATCAAATAATTCAGCATTTGGTCTCAACTTATATATCTATATCTATACCTATATCTAATCTCTATATCTATATCTATATCTAATCTCTATATCTAATCTCTACAATCTATCTACTTATCCATCAGCTATCTACTTAATGATAATCAAAGACCTCTCCCAGCCCTAAAATCCTTTGACTGTTTTGATATTGGTGATTACTTAAGATAAAAAGGTTATTTATTTCAAATATTGAGTCAATGAGCTAGATAGTATCAACTCTTAGTAATTGGTTTCCCCCTGCCTCTAAACCTCTAATCACCTGGAACTCTAGGGACCCCACCCATGTCAGCATGTCAAAAATTTGGGTGATGAAGAGACTGCCGATAAATTTAGTGAGATACTCAATGAATCTAATGAGACCCTCAAGGATATGATAAAGGACAAACTAGAAATTAAGCATACACTGACTGAAATAAAGAATATTATACAGACATCCAACAGCAGACGAGAGGATCGCAAGAAGCAATTCAAAGATATGAAATATGAAGAAGCAAAACCCACCCAGCAGGAAAAGCAAAAAGAAAAAAGAAAAGAAGAAAAAAGAAAAAGGATCAAAAAGTATGAAGATAGTGTAAGGAGTCTCTGGGACAACTTCAAGCGCACAAACATCAGAATTATAGGGGTGCCAGAAGAAGAGAAAGAGCAAGATATTGAAAACCTATTTGA
>PVJC01016874.1:0-33194 GCA_004026665.1 Murina feae | reverse complement strand
ACCTGTGCCCTCTCACAGTCTGGGACCCCTCTGGGGATGTCCACCTGCTGGCGTGTCAGACCAGGCTGGGTGAGGGGCTGATGGCTGTCTCCAGGCTGGCCAAGCCCCCCAGGAACGTCCCTCACCCCATTGGGTTGTGGCCAGCGTGGGTGACGGGCTGATTGACGCTTTCAGGCGTTAAGGCTGCCCACAGCTCCCATTGACCCAATGTCCCAGCAAGGCTGGCTGGACGCAGGTTACTGGGGTTTGTTTATCTCCTATAATTGGTGCTGTTCCTTTAAGGCCTGGGGTTTGTTTATCTGCTATAATTGATGCTGTTCCTTTAAGGCGGCCTACACATGTAACGAACCCTCCTCTCTGCCTCACCTCGTGGCTTCTATAATGACACAATGTTAAACTCTTAGACTCAGGCCCGGCTTCAACTCTGAGGATTCTATGATTGTTATTATGTTGCAAATGTGTGTTTCGCTTAACCAAGGCTAAGGAGCCAGCGCGCAGGCAGTTTCCCTTTCGCTCCTGCTGCAACGGACGCTGCCGTTTACTCCGTGAGTGGCGGCCGCCATGTTGACTGGGTTAATTTGCATACAGTTGCTCTGATTGGCTGTTGGGCATCCCAGAGAAACGCTTTTATTAGTTTAGATATTAGAGGCCTGGTGCATGAAATTCATGCACGCAGTGGGTCCCTCAGCCCAGCCTGCACCCTCTCCAATCTGGGACCTCTTGGGGGACATCCCTCTTGCAATCCAGGACCACTGGCTCCTCACTGCTCGCCTGTCTGCGTGGCTGATCACCCCTACCTTACCCCTGCCAGCCTGATTGCCCCTAACTTGCCCGCCTGCCAACCTGATCCCCCCTAACTATCCCCCCTGCTGGCCTGATCACCCCTAACTTGCCCCCCTGCCAGCCTGATCGCCCCTAACTTGCTCCCCTGCTGGCCTGATCGCCCCTAATCACCTCTGCCTTAGCCCCCAGCCTAAGCTGCAGTCTGGGAGGCAACCTGGTGGATAAGGAGAAGGCACCACCCCATTACCCCACTGCTGTTGCCATTGCTGGCCTGAGCTTGGGCCCTTTGCAGGTGCTGTGACTTTGTCCGGAAGGACATCTGGAAGGTCGTCTGGATGACATCCACTCTAATTAGCATATTACCCTTTTATTAGTATAGATTATGACTAAATTTCCTATGCTATACTTTACATCCCCATGACTATTTTTTACTGGCTTTACTTAACCTTTACCCTGTTGTCATGGCCTCAAAAAACATTGACTGGACATTAGAAGGTTTTTATTTGTTTATTTGTTTTTTAGGTTTAAGATAGAAGTCATTTCAACTATTCAAATAGTTTAAAAAATCCTCATTTAAAAAATGTTTTTTATTTATTTTAGAGAGATAGGAAGGGATAGGAATAGAGAAATAGAAACATCAACGAGAGAGAAACATCAGTTGGCTGCCTCCTGCATGCCCCCTACTGGGGATGGAGCCTACAACCTGGGCATGTGCCCTGATCAGGAATTAATCTGATGACTTCTTGGTTCATGGGTCGATGTTCAGCCACTGAGCCACATTGGCTGGCCTTCCTTCCTTCCTCCCTCCCTCCCTTCCTCCTTGTCCCGTCCCTTTCCTTCCTTCCTTTCTTCCTTCCTTCCTTCCTTCCTTCCTTCCTTCCTTCCTTCCTTCCTTCCTTCCTTCCTTCCTTCCTTCCTTAAAGTTGTTTTATACTACTTTATTTAGTGGAGGAGGTCTCCATTTTCACTCCTCAATAGATTTGATGTATTTCTCACATGCAAACTCATTGGTTCACTGTTTCTGCAGGGGTATTCAGTGTCATCTTTGTCAGTCAACCGTCTTCATGACAAGATTTGCTAACAAGTCCTGTATTTCCTGCAAGAGCTTCATTAATTTCAGTTACTTCTTATAGAGGAGAATAGAGTTTTCTATCAGCTTTTACAATTTCCAAAGCTTCAAAGTCTTGTTTGTTCAGTTTTGTCCCAATTTCAGGCAGACGTCTCCCAAAGCTTCCTGTACAAAACTGTTCCATTCATGTTTCTCTGTGAATTTACTCGCTGAGAGCAGATGAGGCCGGTGTGTACCTGGACAGCCCCATTCTCAGGCTCCAGGCAAACTGGGGGCAGGCTGTAGGCCTGGGCCACACATTCCCTGCTGCTTGGGGCATTATGTTCAAAGGCAAAAACCCTCGTTTTCTAATAATCCAGATCTTTTTAGGAATACTTGGGGTCACCTGAGAACTTGTATGAGCAAATCTTCATTTGAAAATTCTCTAGTTACATCATAAAAGGTTTATGAAATAATGTTTGAGAAGATTTCTCAGTATACGGGGTATCCCCCCAAAATGTATACACACTTTGAATACTTATAAAGGCAATATTTATTAAAATACATTTCATTTCCAAAATGTAGTAGAATCAGCTGGCAATGTGTATATCCATTTTTTGGGACACCCTGTATTTTACTTTTGTGCGATATGTTTACGTAACAGTATTAATTTGTACAGTTCTTTGTCATTTAGATTGAAGGTAAAATATCTCTATTGAGATATTTATTTGTAACAAGTAACATTTAAATTACAAACAAAAAACATTACCCACAATTTGATGAAATAGATGTCTCTAGCAGCTTGTTTATAACACTTAACTTTGATTTAAAATTTTATATATGAATATGGAATATTTATTGTCTGTTGTATTAGCTTCTGCCTAAAGGGAGAGGGGCTGGACGGCAGCTTTCCTGCTGTAATAGACTACACACCATATTTGAAGTTCACCCAAAGGTATTTGACATTTAGAAATATGTTCTTGAAGTCCAAATGTACTGTTAAATGTCTTATTGCACAATATATTCATCTGATTAAAATACTTTTTATAAAACATTTATTTCATATCAGAAATCATTCATAAATATAAACTCCAGTTGCATTTTTAGTACTTATATAAGTATGCACTTGTTATATAATTGTAATCCCAGCATATATGTAGTTTTTAAAAAGTACATGTATTTTTTTTCTGTAGGTATTATAATAAGTGTAATTGCTCTGTAATCAATCATCCATTGAGATATTAAAACTATAATTAATTATTTAGACTGTTTTTCATTTTATCTTCATTCTAAAGGAAAGAATAATGAACATTTTTGTGCAAAACAATTTTCTTTTTATTTCTATTTTGAATTTACAGAGTTATTCGGGTAAATACCACAAAAAATTTATAGCTCCTAAAGTCTACTTTTATAAAAGGTTTGTACCAATTACCAGTTTTGTGTGAGAGTTATGGATTTCCCATAATCTCATCAGGATTGAAAATTAATCAAGTGAAATCCATAGATTTTTCTGAAGGTCTTCCTTCACTTATTGATTTCCTGAATAGAATGATGATCTTTCCATACTTCTAAAATGTTATGATTAGGCCGAGATGTAAGGGAGAGAGAAAGAAAGGGCAAGTAATATAATGTGTACACACCCAACCACAATGCGTTATTTATGGAGCACCCAATGTAGGACAGAAACACAGACGTGAGAGGGTAGAAACTTTGCGAACTTCTGAAAAATAATTATCTAGTGAGAGAAGTCACTATTATTTCAGAGCAATGAGTGGGAAGATATTTTGGATGCTGAGGGAGAAGGAGATAAAGCGTATCGTTGTACCAAGCTTTCTAACTTAAGTTAGTAGATTCCTTAGGAAAAAGGGTAATTCTAGTACATGAGAGCCTGAAAAATACAGCAATGAGATGTTTTGAATAGGCATATTACACTGTTTGGGGATATGCTGAGTTATAGTACTTTTGTGAAAATAATGAATAGTTCAAGACAATACTAGTAAAATGATGGTAGTAATATTTATTGAATGTTTGTTATATGTAAGGCATTGTTCTAAGAACTTTATTTCTGTTAACTCATTAATCCCCAAAAGGCAGCGAGAAATAAGAAAACGGAAACATAGAAAGGTTAAATAACTTATCTGCAGTCACACGGCTAATTTGTGCAAAGAGAGCCACAAGTCTGAAATTAAAGAGCAAGATCTTTCATTTGCTAAAGATAGGAGGTTGGTCATCAACATAAAGGTGGAAAGGCTATTTTTGTGATTTAGGAAGTGACTGAAATTAAGATATAAAGTTAAATGTAAATACTAATCTGCCTCTCTTACATAAAAGCTGTAGTAATTATTACAAGGCTTTTTTGAAGATATAATTATGGAAACTTCTCAGTTGGTGCCCTCAGAATGAATTTAATGATTTTATTCTGTGTACTCAACTGTTTAACCACTACTTTCCTGAATTTTTATCCAATTTCCTTTCTTTGATGCACAAATCCAAAAATGTACATATAGCTTTCTCTCCTTTATGTACTACAGGCTTCCCATCAACTTGTTATCTAACAGACACTGAAATGAAAAGGGAAATGCCACTCCAAACTAGTCACTAACCAGTTAGTGTTTCTGACCATAGTTTTTACTTTTAGAAAGATTTAAACTATCTTAATTGACCCAATATTTTAAAAATTTAATTACTTCCACCCACATATACATGCATTCAACACATTTTTTAAAAACTCTATTAGGTCCCTAATTTTAAGAAACCTTCAGAGTCTGACCCTCCTCAAATTACTGCATAAAATAATGCATATTCATTACAGAAGAATTAAAAAATATGAAAAAGGCATTTCAAGAAACTAAAGTCTTTATATTATAATTAATTATAATGGTGTATTTAGTGCTAAATATTTTAGAATTTGCTCACCAGTAGCTTGAAAATACAGAAATATTTCTTAAAAATCAAAGTAGAACACAGTATTAACTTTCTTTTTAAACATTCAATCTTCCCAGCTCTGACAGTATCAGCAGTGATGAGGAGGAGCTGAGGACGCTGGGAAGCAGTGGCAGTGAGAGCAGCTCTCCCGAGAACGTGGGGCCTCCTTTCATCATGGACGAGAATACGTGGTTCAACAAGTGTAAGAGAGTGAAACGGAAGTATCAGCTCACCCTGGAGCAGAAGGTATCAGTCAGTGCTCCCTACGGCCTTCGGACTGTCCCTGCCGAAAGCTCTCTCAGCTGAATGAAAGGGTTTGCCCCTCGCTCCTTCCTTTCTGTTATTGAATTACCCGCCTGTTAATTAAAAATCAAGCAATGTTTTAGGAAAGGCTTTTGTTTGTTAAACATTTTCTAATTTTATGTTATAATTTAAAGATCAGCCAATTATTCTTCTTTATGTGGTTTCATTTGTATAGTTGAGTTTTTAGTTCCTTTGTCTAATATTCATAAAATATTACTGGGTTTGTGAAAAAGCAGTAATTGCCTAAGTCCATATATGTCTCATTTGTCCTTTTTAAATCAGTTATTTTAGAAGCTCTTGTATATCAGACACTGCACTTGGCAAAGTGGAGTATATAGCAGAAAGGAAAAGAAAGTCCATTATCTTGAGTTGCAACATTTTTTTAATGTGTTATCTATATTCTCCTTTCAAATTATCATTATTCATAAATAGTCTATATAGGAAAAGCCTGATAGAATTAACAATAGAAGTATTGGAATAATAAAAATATATTGAGGGAAATGCTTACAAAGTAAATTTACAAATATGAATAGATTTTATATAGATCAACAGCTACTGGTTAGGAAACATAAAGAAAAAGATCCCATTTATAATAGCTATAATACTGTGCCTAATGTATATGGAAAAAACTTTCATACCCTATTAAAGAAGACTTCTCATACCAGCAATATTTCAGACATTGTAAGCCTTTCATTGTAAAGATCACCTGAAAGCCTTTCATTGTAAAAATATGAAAATGCTGAGCAGAATACAATTTTAAAAGAGCTGCATGCAGGAGAAACCAAGATGGCAGCATAGGTAAACACTGGAATTGCAGCCGTGCACAACCATTTCAAAGCCACAGCAAAAGGAAAAAATGGACACTACCCAGACCCACAGGAAGGCGGGCTGAGTGGAAATTCTACAACTAGAAAGAGACTGAGACTCAGAGGAGGTGTGGAAATAAAGTGCAGCGGTACGGAGGCACGCGCGAAGGGGCTTGTGGAAAGGGCTGGCAGCATTTCGTACTGGAGGGAAGCACAAGCTCCCGATGGCTCTGAACTCCAGTTCCAGGCAAGTTTCTGGGGACTTCGAACCATACGGGGAGGAGCTGGACTGTCTGGCATCGTCTAACATGGTCTGGCACCGTCTAGCACTGGGAGGAACTCCAGAGCGGCTTGAGACCCAGTACCTCTTAGGACAGGCCTGAGAAGTAGCCATAGCTGGTTGCTCCACCCTGTAGACTCCCTGAGACCCTGCCCCACCCAAGCTGCGTGCAGAGGCTTTTGCATATAAAAGCCTGAGTAGCCTCAGGCAAAGGCTAAAATAGCAACTCCTTGGAGATACAAGAGCCAGAGTACCCAGTGGTCAGAGTGGTACCATCCTAAATACAACTCCTCAGATTTATAAGGGACACCCTCAGGAGGCAGATTCAGTGAGCACGAAAGCCCTACTAAAACAACTCTTGCCCCATAAGGATGTCTCCAACACAGAAGTTCTCCCACTGTAGACACAGCTGATTCTCATAACCAAGTGGCTTGAAGGTCAATTTCTCTCAGTGATCACCTAACACAGAAAGCCACTCTATCAACCCAGGGAAGCAGCCAAAATGTGGAGACAAAGAAACAGGTCACAAATGACAGAAATGGAGGAAAGCAAACGACATGATATAGACTTCAAAACCACGGTTATAAAGTTTTTCAAAAATTTTCTAGAAACTGCTGATAAACTTAGTGAGACCTTCAATAAATCTAAGCATATACTGACTAAAATAAAGAATATTATACAGAGATCCAACAACAGACTAGAGGAATGCAAGAATCAAGTCAAAGAATTGAAATATGAAAAATCAAAAAACACCTAAATGGATAAGCAAAAAGAAAAAATAATCCAAAAATATGAAGACAGTGTAAGGAGCCTCTGGGACAACTTCAAGCATACCAACATCAGAATTATAGGGTGCCAGAAGAAGAGAGAGAGCAAGATATTGAAAACCTATTCAAAGAAATAATGACAGAAAACTTCCCTTACCTGGTGAAAGAAATGGACTTACAAGTCCTGGAAGCACAGAGAATCCCAAACAAAAGGAATCCAAAGAGGACCGCACCAAGACACATCATAATTAAAATGCCAAAAGCAAAAGACAAGGAGAGAATCTTAAAAGCTGCAAGAGAAAAGCAATCAGTTACCTACAAGGGGGCACCCATACGACTGTCAGCTGATTTCTCAACAGAAACTTTGCAGGCCAGAAGGGAGTGGCAAGAAATATTCAAAGTGATGAATAGCAAGAACCTACAGCCAAAATTACTTTACCCAGCAAAGTGATCATTCAGAATTGAAGGTCAGATAAAGAGCTTCACAGACAAAAAAAAGCTAAAGGAGTTCATCACCACCCAACCAGTATTATATGAAATGCCGAAAGGTATCCTTTGAGAAGAGGAAGAAGAAAAAGTAAAAATAAAAATTATGAACAACAAATACATATCTGTCAACAAGTGAACCTAAAAATCAAGTGAATAAAAAAATCTGATGAACAGAATAAACTGGTGAATAGAATAGAATCAGAGGCATAGAAAGGGAGTGGATTGACAATTTTCAGGGGGGAAAGGGTGTTGGGGATGCAGGAAGAGACTGGACAATAATCGTACACCTATGGATGAGAACAGCGGGAGGGGGTGGGTAAGGACAGAGGGTGGAGTGGGAACTGGGAGGAGGGGAGCTATGGGGGGAAAAAAGAAGAACAACTGTAATAATCTGAACAATAAAGATTTTTTTAAAAAAGAGCTGCATGCAGAGCTGCTCTCTCAACAAACAGGAGCTCATTAATGACTCCACTAATGACCTGAAGCACACAAAGACCATTCTTTTAAGTACATGTGTTGTTGTTTTGTTTGTTTTTAATATATTTTATTGATTTTAGAGAGAGAGGAAAGGAGAGGGAGAGAGAGATAGAAACATTGATGGGAAACATACACCCTCACTGGAGATCAAGTCCACAATCTGGGCATGTGTCCTGACTGGGAATTGAACTGATGACCTCTTGGTTCATGAGTCGATGCTCAACCGCTGAGCCACATTGGTTGGCCTAGGCGTATGTGTTTTAATACAGGGGAACAGTGGACCTAGGCCCACTATCATTGAAGATGGAAACTGAACCTAGTAGGCAGGAGTTAGAGGCAAAATGACAGATTAACCATAGAAATTGGTAAATAAATTTGGACTACAGGAAACAAAAGCTACTATATTAATGGCCAGTATGGGGTGGCATTGGAGTGTTGAAATATGTTTAACAACTAACTTTCGCAGAGGAAATAGAGAAGCCATTGCTGATTCTGTGGGGTAAATACTCCCATTGTGGCCAAGTTAAAGCTATCAATGTGATATCCTTATTTGCAGAATAGGGAAAGATGCACCATAGCACACTACTATATAGTATTCTATCAGACAGATTCAATAGACAGAAATGACCTTAGGAGCACAGACAATAGAAGATATGATAAAATATTCAAAAATACTTAGGAAATGATGAGTTTTGAGGGATTATTTCCTTGTTTTTAATATAATTTACTTAGTTATGTCGATATCCTATCTAACAAAAGAGTAATATGCAAATTAACCATCACTCCGTGGCAAAGATGGTGGCACCCATA
This sequence comes from Murina feae, assembly GCA_004026665.1. Taxonomy (NCBI): domain Eukaryota; kingdom Metazoa; phylum Chordata; class Mammalia; order Chiroptera; family Vespertilionidae; genus Murina; species Murina feae. Next base: position 24,506 of record PVJC01016874.1, on the reverse strand, counting down.
GCCAGGGGCAGGATGCTGGTGGCATCACCCTGGCAATGTAAGCCCAGCAGGCATTGCTTCAGTGACAACTCAGCCTTTGAGCAGGCAAGCACGGCCCATAGGCAGCACCCAGCAGGGCCTGCTCCTGGGTTTCCATGACAATCCCCGAGGAGGAAAGCACAGCCCACAGGCAGCCCCCAGCAGGTCCTGCTGCAGGTTGCCACAGCGATCTGCGATCAGGCAAGCTCGGCCTGCAGGCAGCACCCAGCCGGGCCTGCTCCTAGGTTGCCACAATGATCTGCAATTGGGCAAGCGCGGCCCCCAGAAAGCACCCAGCAGGGTCTGCTCACAGGTCTTTGTGATGATCTGCGAGCAGAAAAGTGCGGCCTGCAGGCAGCACCCAGTAGGGAGCACTCAGAAGGGCCTGTTCCTAGGTCATGCCGGCGATCTGCAGGCAGGAAAGTGCAGCCTGCAGGCAGCACCCAGTAGGGATCACTCAGAAGGGCCTGTTCCTAGGTCATGCCGGCGATCCGCAGGCAGGAAAGTGCAGCCTGCAGGCAGCACCTAGAAGGCAGGCCCTGGCAGACACACAGTGCCTGCTCCAAGCCTCTGCTGTCAGACTGTGGCTGTCAGTAGGGCATCCACTGAGGACTCCTGGACTGGGAGAGGGGGCAGGCTGGGTTGAGGGACACCACCCCCCCCCCAAGTGCACGAATTTCATGCACCGGGCCTCTAGTAATTTAATAATAGCTGTATTTTCAAAATTTTTGAAATTCAATAACCAGCTCTCGAGAGTTAACTACAGCCTACCACTGGGAAGCAAAGTGGAACTAAAACTCTAACAATATTAGAGAAGGTAAGAGAGGATGATTGAAGCTAAGGCCATTTAAGGTCTTTGTGTTACAGTGAAAAGGGTAGACACATATTTTAATGTGCTTGCCTGTTTCCAAAGTTGTGATTAAAAGTAGAATATTTAGCCCTGGCTGGTTTGGCTCGGTGGATAGAACATCAGCCTGAGGACTGAAGGGTCCCAGGTTTGATTCCAGTCAAGGGCACATGCCCAGGTTGTGGGCTCGATCCCAGTGGGGGGAGTGCAGGAGGCAGCTAATCAATGATTCTATCTCATGATTGATGTTTCTGTCTCTCTCTCCCTCTTCCTTCCTCTCTGAAATCAATAAAAATATTTTAAAAAATAAAAGTAGAATATTTAATATTTAATAGTGATAATACAAATAAGGAAAATTTTATTATTACAATAGAAAGTAGCAAGTGAGGCCCTAACTGGTTTGGCTAAGTGGATAGAGCATTGGCCTGCGGACTAAAAGGTCCCAGGTTCAATTCCAGTCAAGGGCATATACCTTGGTTGTGGGCACATCCCCAGTAGGAAGTGTGCAGGAGGCAGTTGATCAATGTTTCTCTCTCATCGATGTTTCTAACTTCCTATCCCTCTTCCTTCCTCCCTGTAAAAAATCAATAAAATATATTTTTTTTTTAAAAAAGAAAGTAGCAAGTGAGAAAAAATAAGTATGTTATATAAGATGGTACCACTAGATAAAGTATAGAAATAAATCTCAATCTAACCACCTGACTCAACATCACCGTAAAAGTTAATGGCATAAATTTGTCAGTTAAAATAAACTCTTTATTTTTTAATAATAAATTTTAATTATATGTTGTCTGTAAGAGACATACATAAAATAAGACACAAAAATGTTGAGACTAAGAGGATAAAGATATTGAGACTAAGAGGATAAAGATAAACTTAACCACAGGAATTCTGTATTAATGTTATTCAACATGGACATTAAGGCAAAAAGCATTAAGACTAAAAAAAGACATTGTCTTTGTAAAAAAAGAATTCAGCAGGAATGTATAACAGCGCTGAACTTACATAATGTAACATTGTAGCCATGAAAAATGAGAAGCATAAATTAATAGATTGTCCAGGAAAAATTCACAAATCCATAATTAGAATAGGAAGTTTTAACATCTTTCAAAATAATTTACAGATTCAACAGACAAAATATTACTAAGGATGTAGTGATTTTGAACATCACAATTAGTGAAGCTTGATCAAATTTGTTAAATGGTAACAGTACACATTCTTTTCAAGCATATATGAGACAGCTATCCAATTTGTATGGAGCATATTATGTCATAAAACAAATGCCCACAAATACCAAAGAAATGATATAATATTGATCACAGTGCAGTAAAGTTAGATTCAATAGGATTACCACCACCTGTAGACCACCAATGGGAATTAAAAAAATAAAACTTCTAAATTATGTGTCAAAAGAAATGAGTAAATATGAATGAAAAAAGTGCATACTGACAATTTTAAGTTACAACTTTGTGCAGTACTTGTAGAAGTACTTACCTTAGAAAAGAAAGTAGGAAAATTAAAGAGATAAGTATTTAAGAAGTAGACCAAAATAATCAGTTCCAAAGAAAAATTAAATAAAATAAAATAATTAAATAAACAGAGAAACAGAATTAACAAAACCTCCCCCTCTCTCTCATCTCCTCCCTCTCTCTCTCACCTCCTCCCACTCTCTGAAAATCAATGGAAAAATATCTTTGGATGAGGATTAACACACACACACACACACACACACACACAAAGAATGAATATCAGGTGGGAATGTGATTAGTATAAAAACAATAATATGATATTTGGCATTACCTAGTAAATGTGAAGGTAATGCATGGCCTATTCCCAGCAATTCTATTCCTAGTCATATTTCCTATAAATTCTTAGATGTTTGTACCAGGTAACATACAACTGAGTGTTCACTGTAATCTAAACTAATAAAAGTGGAATAGTAAAATTAACCATTTTTCCGGGAAGCCCAAAAGCCAATCAGAGTGACTGTATGCAAATTAACCCAGCCAACATGGCGGCTGCCACTCACGGACCTGAGTAAACATTTAGGCAGCGTCCGTTGCAGCAGGAGCGAAAGGGAAACTACCTGTGCTCCACTCGCTTAGCCTTGCCTGAAGCAAAACACATTTGCAACACATTTGCAACACATTTGCAACATAAGGAGCTGAAGCAGGGCCTGAGTCTAAGAGTAACAATTGTTTAATTATAGAAGCTGGAGGTGAGGCAGAGGAGGCTTCCTTAGTAAAAGGCCTCGCCTTAAAGGAACAGCATCAATTATAGAAGATAAACAAACCCCAGCCCTTAAAGGAACAGAATCAATTATAGGAGATAAACCCCAGAACCTGCGTCCAGCCAGCCTTGCTGGGACATTGGGTCAATGGGAGCTGTGGGCAGCTTTAAAGCCCCTCACCCAGGCTGGTCAGGCACGCCAGCAGGTGGACATCCCCAGAGGGGTCCCAGACTGCGAGAGGGCACAGGCGGGGCTGAGGGACCTCCCGAGTGCACAGAGCGGCTGCAGGGCGGAACAGCACAGGACCCAGGACCAGTGAGTGGGAAAGAGGCGGCAGGGTTGGAGGGCACCGGGAAGCAGGAAAGAGGCGGCAGGGTTGGAGGGAAGCGGGAAGCGGGAAAGAGGCGGCAGGGTTGGAGGGCACTGGGAAGCGGGAAAGAGGTGGCAGGGGGTCGGCAGCCTGCTTGGTGGGCTTCCCAGGCCCTTGGAGGGGCATCAGGGAGTGGGAAAGAGGCAGCAGGGGGTCAGTGGCCTGCTTGGTGGGCTTCCCAGGCCCCTTGCAGGGCACCAGGAAGTGGGAAAGCAAGGTGGCGGCGGGCTGGGGAGTAGGAAAGAGGCGGCGGCCTGCTTGGCGGTTTCCTAGGTCCCTTCTGGGGATCAGGGAGCAGGAAAAGGCTGGCCTGACCATGAGGCGGGGTTTTTCTTGCTTTCTGGTGGCTGGAGGAAGATGGGCAGTAGGCAAGCTTGGGAGGCAGGCAGCACCCAGCCCTGGCCACAGCTCAAAAAAGAGAACAACATGCAGGGGAGGGCAAGAGTTTCAGAGATCAACATAGAGGGGGTGCCTGCTCCAAGCCTCCATGGTGTGCCTGGGGGCAGGCCCCCAGCAGGTAGACACACACAGGAGGACTGCTCCGAGCCTCAGATGCGGCTGGGGGCAGGTCCCCAGTGGCCACACACACACACACACACACACACACACACACAGAAGGAGCCTGGCAGACTGGGGCCATCATAGGATATCCACTGAGGGGTCCCAGACTGTGAGAGGGCACAGGCCGGGCTGAGGGACTCCCTCCACCCCGAGTGCACAAATTTTTGTGCACCAGGCCCCTAGTATTATTTATATTAAGAAAAAGCTAAAAACAATCCAAAAGGCCATTGATAGGAGAGTAAGTAAATAAACTGCAGTCTTCATACAATGGAATACTACTCAGTATTGAAAGCAAGACATCATTGTAGATGAAAAAGCCAGTTTCAAAGAATGTAGACAAATCTCAACAAAACTATTTTCAGACAACATACATTTGTGGTAAAGCTAGAAAGAATAGTAAGAAGATATTAAATGTAGATCTCAGGATGTTGTTATCTGTGTAGCAGAAGTAGGAGTTATCATTAGGGAAAGGCATTATAGGGGCTTAAAAGTTTTTTGTTGTTGTTTTTTTAAATACATTTTATTGATTTTTCACAGAAAGGAAGAGAGAGGGATAGAGAGTTAGAAACGTAGATGAGAGAGAAACATTGATCAGCTGCCCCCTGCACACTCCCCACAGAGGATGTCCCCGTAGCCAAGGTACATGCCCTTGACCGGAATCGAACCTGGGACCCTTGAGTCTGCAGGCCAATGTTCTATCCACTGAGCCAGACCGGTTAGGGCGGGGCCTAAAAGTTTTGATAATCGATTGTGGGTACATAAGTTGCATTTAATTACTAATGTTTATAAATATGTGTATATAATTTGTATATTAAGCAGTGTGACATATAAAATACTTCATTTGTAAAAATTAATTTTAATGCTTGAAATTTTATTATGGAAAAACTATTTGAGAATTGTCAGAGGAAAATCTGAAAAGGAAGCTTAATGAGGGGAGAGTAGTGTTAACTTCTATTAATATCTATAATAATAAAAGTATAATATGCTAATTAGAATGGACAGCCGAACAACCTTCCAGATGTCCTTCTGGACGAAGCCACGGTGGTGGCGGCTGAGGCAGAGGCGATTAGGGGCAATAAGGCAGGCAGGCAGGCAAGCAGTTAGGGGCAATGAGGCAGGCAGGCAGGCATAGTGGTTAAGGGTGATCAGGGAGGCAGGTGAACAGTTAGGGGCGATCAGGCAGGCAGGTGAGTGGTTAGGAGCTAGCAGTCCTGGATTGCGAGAGGGATATCCAACTTCCTGTTTAGGCCCAATCCTGAGGAGTCCCAGATTGTGAGAGAGTGCAGGCTGGGCTGAGGGACCCCCCGCCCATGCACAATTTCTTGCACCAGGCATCTGGTGTATCATAAAGCGAAACTAATTAAAAGACTTTGTTAATGACAAATGAATAGGATAATATAGTGGGAGAGAAGAATACTCTAAGAAAAGAAGATTCTAATTAATATCCCGAGAGGAATTTGTAAGCACATTGTAGCTAGAAAGTAGGATGTCATGAGAAGAGCATCATCAGACAACATGATAAGAGGTGTTGGAAATTAAAATTAAGATTTCTTGAATTTAAAAAATTCAGTATAAGAATTTGAAAGATAAATTCAATGAAGTCTTTCAGAAAACAGAGCAAAAGGACACAGAAATTGGTAGTGGGTAAAAAATAACTGACAGAAGATCAGCCCAAGAAGGCTTATATCTATTTGGTGTTTCCTAATAATAATAAATTATGCATTGCTTGCAGTGTAGCAGGTAGTATTCTACCTAAACTGATTTGTTTAATCTTCCCAACTAGGAAGATTAAAGCTCTCACTTTTTCAGATGATGAAACTGTGGCACAGATTAAGTAACTTGACCAGATACATAGCTGTCAGCTAGTGGACCTGGACTATATAGACACCAGCAGTCTGTAAGCTGCGGGCCTCATCAAAACATTGTACTGCTTCCTACTAATTTGTTAAAGCTAAAATGTTAATGTCTATTTTGAAAGAATAATCACATAGAGGCAGTTTTTTTAATTGGTCAATCTGTGATTAGGTCTGTATTCTGAAACTAGGAGGCATACTGAGTATTTTATTTGTTTGTTTTTATTTGTATTCATACTGAGTATTTTATTTATTGTTGCAGAGCTTAGAAATGAAAATGTTTTAACTTAAATTACAAATGCATTTTAATGAACCGTAGAGAAGAGCTTTAAATAATGAACATATGCTAAATTTTTGTACTAAATTTAAAAAATTATTTTTACTGTTTCATCAGTGATACTATAAAAAAGTTTTATTACAATATAGTTATGACTAACATTTAATCCATTGAGCGTTTGTCTTCAAAACATATTAGAATTTTATAGTTGGCTGTGTCTTGCTGATCTGTGTTTCCAGGCTTATCTTGAAGAACTCTTACGGCTTCGAGAGAACCAGCTGTCTGAATCTGTCTCCCAGAATAAAATACTGCTACAAAGGATTGAAGATTCCGACCTGGCCCAGAAGTTAGAAAAGGAACAATTAGAATACATAATTGTGGAGCTGCAAGATCAGTTGTAAGTGAGATCCTTTTGGGAAACATTTTTGATAGTATATGGACATAACTGTCATGTTTTAACATAAGATTCAAATGCCAAGAGTCAGATCACCTTCTCTTTTTTGAAAGTTTACTTTTGCTTTCCTTATTATAAAAGTAACCCATGCTCATTGTAGAAACATTACAAAATATAGGAAGAAAACAAAAATTGCCTTCAGTTGTACTACCAGGCTTAACTAATATACTTTGGTTGGATTCTTTCAAAAGCATATGTTTAATTTTAAAAGCATTTACTTAGTTATTGATTGATTGAGTGGTTGTAGAAATATGGAATATAAGGACAGTGATACTCAAAGAGCAGAGCCACTGCGTAAACTTCTTGTTGCCAGAATATTACTAAGCACCAGACTTCCTTCAATGGAAGAAGCTGTGTATTGATCTGCATTCTGGTACAAACTCCTTAACTTGTCACTATTCGAAGCACTGGTACTAATCATACCATTTTGTCAAACTTGATTTTGTCAATTAATTGCTTACGGTGAACATCTCATATTTACACTTAATCTTAAAGAATGATTTTTAAAATTTTCTTGAAATAATTTTAAGCTTTTGGAAAAGTTGCAAGGATAGTACAATTTCCATATGGCTTTTCCTAGATTCACCTGTTTTCTTCTTTTTTTTAAATACATTTTTATTTATTTCAGAGAAGAAGGGAGAGGTAGAGAGAGAAACATCAGTGATGAGAGAGAATCATTGATTGGCTTCCTCCTGCACGCCCCCTACCGGGATTGAGCCTGCAACCCAGGCATGTACCTGTGACTGGAATCAAATCTGGGACCCTTCAGTTCTCAGGCTGAGGGTCTACTCACTGAGCCAAACCAGCAAGGGCTAGATTCACCAATTTTCAATATTTTGCCACATTTGCCATCATTTTCTCCTTCTCCCTATATATAAAGACAGATACATTATTTTTTAAACCACCTGAGAGGTTGCATACATGTCTCCTTACCTCTTAATATTTCAATGTGTCTTTCCTAATAACAAAGATATTCTCTTACATCACCATAGTTTGGCTTTCAATTTAGGATATTTAAAGTGATACAATGCTTTTATCTTATCTATAACTTATACTTCACTTTCATCATTTGTCCAAATAATGTGCCTTATTATAGCTTTTGTTTTTCTGATAAGGATCCAATCCTGGATCATGTTTTGAATTTGGTTGTTCATCTCTTTAGTCACTTTTAACTTAGAATAGTTTTTCAATGTTCTGTCTTACAAGGGATTGGTATTTCTGAAGAAAACAGGCTAGTAATTTTTATAGAATGTCCCTCGATTTTAGTTTGTTCTTCCCTATGATTAGAATGAGCTTATCCATTTGTGGCTGGATTGCAACCGAAGTGGTGTGTCCTCAGGATATCACATCCAGAGGTCTGTTATTGACCTTTTACTGGTGCCATTAATTTTAATAATTAGATTCAGATGTTTTTTCTGTCCTGTAGAGTTACTGTTGTTCCTTTTGTAATTAACATGTAATTGGCAAGGAAACTAAGTAAATATAAAAGATGATTTTTTTAAGTAAAAAGTTTTATTAAGAAACATAAAAATTTAATGTTATCTAGGAATTTGTATGTTGATGAAAAGAATTATGTTCATATATTGTTTCTTATATTTTTATACTATTTGAAAATTTCTTATATTTTTTCTAATTGTCTGGTGGAGTATGACTCATTTAGGGGCAGAGTAACACCTCTGTAACGCCTTGCGTCTGTAAGCAGGGAGAAAAATATCAAGAGCCAAACGATAGAGATTTCTGGTTATTGCTTTGCAATGAAAAGATCCAGGTGATTTAATCTTTCTGTTATAAATAATCTTGGTAGTTTGTCTAAATTATTTTAATATAAGAATAATTATGAAATCAGTTTTTATTTAATCAGCAAGATATTTTCCTTTTTTCCATGTTTACTGAATTTATTGGAGTGACACTGGTTAACAAAATTCCACAGATTTCAGGCACACAATTCCTTAGTACATCATCTGTACATTACCATTAATCTCCCTGTATCTTCCTCCATCGTCTCTCCCCCCTTTCACCCACCCCAGCGATCACCACACTGTCATCCATGTCCATGTCATCCATTTTTTCTCTTTTTTTCCTCAATACCTCTAGGACCCCCACCCAACCCCCAACACCTCTTCCCCCTGCTCTTTCAACAGCTGTCAACCTGCTCTCTTTCTATGAATCTATCTCTATTTTGCTTGTTGGTTCATTTTGTTCATTAGATTCCACACGAGTGAAATCACTTAGTGCTTGTTTTCCCTGAGTGGCTTATTTCATCTAGCATAATACTCTCCAGCTCCACAAAGGATAAGTTTTCCTTCTTTTTTACAGAGAGTAGTAAATGTACCACAGCTTTTTTATCCACTCATTTACTGGTGAGCATTTGGGCTGTTTCCAGATCTTGGTTCTTATAAATAACCAGAGGCCCAGTGCACAAGATTCATGCACTGTGTGTGTGGGGGTGGGGGTGGGGAGGGGAGAAGGGCATCCCTCAGCCCGGCCTGTGCCTCTCTCAGTCCGGGACCCCTCAGGCGATGTCTGCAGTCAGACATCCTTCTCATAGTCTGGGGCTCTCTCAGTCCAGGACCCCTTGCTCCTTATCACCACTGTGCTCTCCAGCCATGACCCCAGCTTCTGGCTGAGTGGCACTCCCACTATGGAAGCGCACTGACCACCAGGGGGCAGCTCCTGCGTTGACCGTCTTCCCCCTGGTGGGCAATGCACATCATAGCAACTGGTTGTTCTGCCATTCAGTCGATTTGCATATTAGGCTTTTATTATATAGGATGCTGCAATGAACATAGGCCTGCATATATTCTTTTGCATTAGTGTTTTAGGTTTCTTCATATAAATTCTCAGAAGTGGAATCGCTGGGTCATAAGGCAGTTCTATTTTTTAAAAAATATTTTATTGATTTTTTACAGAGAGGAAGGGAGAGGGATAGAGAGTTAGAAACATCAGTGGGAGAGAAACATTGATCAGCTGCCTCCTGCACACCTCATACTGGGGATGTGCCCACAACCAAGGTACATGCTCTTGACCGGAATCAATCCAGGGACCTTTCAGTCTGCAGGTTGATGCTCTATCTACGGACCCAAACTGGTTAGGGCCCATTTTTAGTTCTTTGAGGAAATTTCTTTTCACAGTGGCTATACCAGTCTGCATTCCCACCAACTATACACAAGGGTTTCCTTTTCCCCACACCCTCACCAACACTTATTTTTTGATTTATTGATTATAGCCAGCCATTCTGACAGGTATGAGGTGATATCCTTTTGTGGTTTTAATTTGAATTTCTCTGATGATTAGTGACATTGAGCATCTTTTCATAAGTCTCTTGGCCATCTGTATGTTATCTTAGGAGAAGTTGTATTCAGATCCTTTGCCCATTTTTTAATTGTATTGTTGTGGGTTGTTTTTTTTTTGAGGGGGGAGTTTAGTTTTATAAATTCTTTTTTTTTACTTTATTTTTAATGTTGCCACTATTAACAGATGTTCCCTTCCCTCTTTGCCCACCTCCACCCAATCCCCACTCACCTTTCCCTCTGTCCATCACCACACTACAAAAATACCCATCTTAAAGATGATTCTGATAAATTAATTGTGAACATTCTAAAAGAAATGGATCTTACTCCTTTGTTCAGTGTTCTTGTAACAGTTTTTGTGCAAAGGAATCTTTAAGACACGAGTTTACACCCATTCTGAGATTGTAGCTGTACTATGGGACAGTATATCTTCAACCTCTAAACTCAAGAAACTGCTGGAGTAGTTGATTAATTAAGATATATAAAATGGTAATTTCCTTATTGTTACTCCTCCCATGATTATGGGCCAGAATCATCTACAAAAAATGGGGGCTTTTCCTCATTAGTTAGGGCTTTTTGGTGGTTACCATGATAGTTCTGATAGGATATTATTACTTTTCTGAATAAGATTCCAACACCCTACTTAGTTACCAAAGAGATGAAGATTTCGTTTCGCTTTCTCTCTTTTATTTTTGAGAATTTTATGAACTTTTTATATAGATATATCTTCTATAATGTAAATTAACTCATTCAAGATTCATAAATAAGGTGATGATGTCAGCATAACAAATAAATCACCTGATTCATAGTTATCTGGAAGTTCATGTTTCTTAACAAGTAACAGCTAATGCAAAATCTACTAATTCAGGCAATCACTACAAGCAACCAAAAGATGGCAGTCTCTCCCTGTACATAATCTTTCACCTTGCATTCCTCTGGTTAAGTTGAACTACAGCTTGGAGGTGCCTCTGCATTTTGTTCTTGCCTTCATGGCAAGCCTCAACCCTTCCGTATACCTCTTATAAGCAAATGGCTTTTCCTTTGTTACTGTTTTTGTTAAAGTTATTGCAACATTTAATAGGAATTTAATACATATTTTATTTGGATTGAACTTTTATTAGGATTATTAATGTTCCTGTTAGTGTTCTAGAAAAAAGTCAAATAGGTTTGGAGTTGTCAGCTCCCAACCCTATTCTCCCCATAGCCTAGTTATTGTCAGTGTGTTATTGCAGAACACTGTAGTGTTTTGTTTCTGTATTATAGAAGAAATGCCTATATTCAATGTGTTTCTATCACATTTATTTTTCTTTTTGATTCTCAAATTGTCCACATTTGTCTAATTCATTATATTAATTCTTGTATCCTGCTGACATAACCCATTTGTTTTTTAAGTTCTACATTCTCATTAATGGTTTTTTTTTAAAAAAATATACGTATAATTTTATTGATTTCAGAGAGGAAGGGAGAGGGAGAGAGAGAGAGAAACATCAATTATGAGAGAGAATCATTGACTGACTGCCTCCTGCATGTCCCTGTTGGGGATTGAGCCTGCAACCCGGGCATGTGCCCTTGACCAGAATTGAACCCAGAACCCTTCAGACCTCAGGCCAGTGCTCAATCCACTGAGCCAAACCCGATGGGGCCTCATTAATGTTTCTTTTCAAATGATGATGTAAAGTTAAGTTCTAAAGTGCAACTAGGGTTGAAACCACTTCTATTCTAAGAGGCTTAGTTAGATTTGGGTTTAACTTTTGAGACAGGAATATTTCATAGGTAAATAATTTCTAGATTTTGGCTACCTGGCTCCTTTTTAAGCTTCTTTCGAAATGTTTTATTTGAAGGGAAATAAGTATAAATAATAAAAAGTTAATGTTTACCCTGTGGCTTTGCCTAAAATTAACAGAAACAAAAGCACACAAATAAGGAACATTTTTATATTAACACTAGAGGCCCAGTGTACGAAATTTGTGCATGGGAGGGAAGGGGTATGCCTCAGCCCGGCCTACACCTTCTCCAATCTGGGACCCCTCAGGGGATGTCTGACTGCCAGTTTAGGCCCTCCCCTCCCGACCTGATCTTGCCCCCAACTGCCCTCCCCTGCTGGCCTGGTCACTCCCAATGGCCCTTTGTTACTGGCCTGGTCACTCCCAATGGCCCTTCGTTGCTGGCCTGGTCACCCCAACTGCCCTCTCCTGCCAATCTGATTGCCCCTAACTGCCTCTGCCTCAGCCCCCACCACCATGGCTTTGTCTGGAAGGAAGTCGGATGTCCAGGGGATGATAGGTTGACCCAGTCTAATTAGCATATTACCCTTTTATTAGTATAGATTATGAAGAAGTTAGGGTAACAAGCTATATAAGCATTTTCCAATTCTGGACAACTTTAAATGAACAGAGAAGGTACATTCTCACCACTTCTCTTGATTGCTTTTGTAACTTTTCTGACATTTACTCATTCACTTGGCAAATACTTATTGAGAATGTATGAAGAGCCAAGCACTATTCCAGGTGACTCAAGAATAAATAAAACACAGTCCTGACCTTACAGAGCTTACTTTAGATGAAGGGCTGAGACCGACATTAAGCAAATAGCATTTGTTTCTCTTCCAAAGTAATAAGAGAAGGTAGAGGTAGGTAATTCTGTTATTCTGTGTTTCTAAGGAAGTTAGGGGTGGAATGTATTCAACACCTTATATTTGGTTGTTTTCCCTTTCTTTGACTTCAGTACCTGGCCACTCTGTCCATTAGCATAAACATCTGCATTAGTATAGTCATTACACAATAAATTATTTTCATGAACATTATAGCCTAAGGTTTTCTCAGTGATCCTTGTCATAAATGGCATTGGAATACATCCTAAGAATGATGCACATGAGGCAATAAATGATAAGCAGAAAATAAATGATAAATGGAACCAAGGTTCGCTGCAATGGTGGTAGGCATTTTGAAGACCCACTCTCAAAGCTTATGTCATAGCCATTGCCTTATCAAAATACAAAAATACTTTAATGTTATGGACCTTTGGGTTGCTTGGGAATATTTGGGATCACAGATAGTAAAATCTAAATGCCAAGAGTTGTATGTCATATATATAAATACATACACACACACACACACACACACAGAGCAGCCAAAAGTATAACTTTATTGTGAGCATCAGCACAGCCTCTGAGGTAAATGAGAAAGAAGCAAAGTAAAGGAGAGAGGATAACCCTCAAGTTTGGAGACACAAGATAATTAAACAAAACAAAATAAAATTTTGAATTGGTTAAGTATTGCTATCAAAATATAGAGTACAGGATTCTATAGATTTTCAAAGAGCTTGTAAGTAACAGTAGATACGAGCCTAATCTCTGAGGACGGAAAGAGACCAGACTCTGGAAACCGTATCTTTTTCTCTCTCCTTTAAAATAACGAATGAAATATTTAGGGCTCAAAAGAATGTAGGATCTCTGAAGCCAGGGTGTATTTAGAGGTGTCTTGTATTTAGAGGGAATCTATTTGAGCGATTTGAGAATATAAGTGGAGGGACCACCAACATTTAAGGACTAAATGGAGAGAGGAATCTTTGCTGAAAGAGATCAAGAAAGAATAGCCAGAGAGATATATAGTGTTGTTATTTCACAAGTGAAAAAATGTACATGAGATTCACTTAGCTTTAAAAAATACCATTGTCTGTGCCCCACCATCATAGAAACTCATTTCATTGATCTGAGATGACACTTGAGCATCAGTATGTTTTAATGCTTTCCCAGTTATTTGACTAGGGTAGAGAACCACTAGACTAAAAGTTTGTTGTGATGTTTAGCAAAGCAAAGTAGTATTTATTACCCTCTTAACAGCAATTTAATCACTTCCCTAAACATTAGGATGTTTTGTTAGTTTAAGTAAGAAAGTTGCATTGGAATTTAATTTCCAGTAGCATTGAAGTAGAGTATATTCTGTATTTGCTATTGTCCCTTGCATATTAGATTATTTCAAAGTGCTTTTTAAAATTCTGTGCTGTCCTTTAGATTCATTCTACAGACATTTATTGAGCCCTTCTTCTGTCCTAGATGTTGGGCTTGATACTAAGAATCTACAGTAATAAAAGGGTAATATATGCTAATTAGACCAGATGTCTTCCAGACAAAGCCACAGAGGCAGGGGCCGAGGCAGAGTGATTTAGGGGCGGGTCAGGTCAGCAGGGGAGAGAAGTTAGGGGCAATCAGGCTGGTCAGGGAGCGTGGCTAGAGGCGATCAGGCAGGCAGGCAGGCAGGTAAGTGCGGTTAGGAGCCAGTGGTCCCAGATTTCGAGAAGGATGTCCGAGGGGTCCCGGATTGGAGAGGGTACAGGCCGGGCTGAAGGACACCCCCCCCCCCCATGCATGAATTTTGTGAACCGGGCCTCTAGTAGAGAAATAAATGTGTTCTAGTTCCTGCCCTCAAAGTGCTCTCAGGGAACACAGACATGTAAACGATAAGAGTAATAAGGTGTCCTCAAAGCTATGATAGATGCTTGTGTTAGATACAGTGTGAGACAAAGGAAAATGGACTAGGAAGGATTTAATGAGGTGGTGACAGTTATACTAATCCCTTAAAGTGGTTTAGATGTTTGATAGGCCAGAAAGGTAAGAGATGGGTTTCCAGGCAGTGAAAACAACAAAAGCTAAACCAGAAAGAAATTAGAGTCCAGCAAATAGGAAACTGCATGATGGCTCCATGTTACTCAACATAGAGGTAAAATGTGTACGTGTGTGGCCAAATGAGAAAGGGATTTATATGCCGTGCTAAGGAGGGATGTGAAGTTACCCATTTCAGATCAGATTTCCATTTTAGAAATGTAAACCTTTAAAATAATATTTTCTAATAAATACTTATTAAGTAACTACTTGTTCCAGGAACTGGGCTATATACTGAGAATTTAAACATGAATAAGATAGTCTTGAGAACATCAGACTCAACGAAACAACTGACATCTAAGCGATGTGATGAGTGTATCGGGACATGCATATATGTATAATAATAAAGGTACATACACATAATAGAAGTAGCACAGGAATAGTGGTCCAGGAAAAGCATCACTAAAAGTTGATTTTGAATAGAGCTTTGGTAACCTAGGGAAAAAAAGAATGCTATTCTAGGTAAAGGAAAGAGAAAATACAGAAACATTGGTGCAAAATATCATATGAGGAAGATGAGTATAATAAAATATTAACTAAAGTTTTATTAGACGCAAATAGTTTACCCAGAAACATTGAAATACTTTTATTAGGACTGTACATTTTTACTTGAGATAAGGCTCTATTAAAAATGCAGATGCCTATAAGGTACTCCACATTATTAGAGGATGGTGTAAATATACCCTTCTTGATGGCTCAATTCATGTGACAAAATCTCACACTGAAACTTAGCAAATTATTTGACAACTTGGATGTAGAATGCTGTTTCAAAAAGAGACATTAACGAACTCCATTTTTACTAAATTTGTTTTTCCTTTAAAAATATTGATAAACAGATTTCTTCATGAAAAGGCTCAAAGGATTCACAGTGAGATCTTTGGTGTTTATGAACAACCCAGAGTCTCATTGTGTTGTCTTGTATTGCATCATACTTGGTTAAGATAAGCTAACACTAATCATGTGAAAAATAATTACAAATCTGAGAAAAATAAAGTGTGATGATGAATTACTGTCTTATATATATTGTACAACTTATATATTTAGAAGATATAGGAACTTTTCAGGGTTTGGCTGGTTTCATAAAATAAATTACATTCATTGAACATTTCTGTCATGCCAAGGAGGGCTTAATACAGAGCAAATTTTTTATTTGAAAAATAAAACAACTCTTTAATTCTTAATTGAAAACATTGATAAAGGAGATTAAGAACATAAATGGAAAGGCATGCTGTATTCATGAATTGGAAGAATCAATATTGCTAAAATCTCCATACTATGCAAAGTGATGTGCAAATTCAGTGAAATCTGTATCAAAATCCTATGACATTTTTCATAGAAACAGAAAAAACAATTCTAAAATTTATACGGAATCAAAGTGACCCTGAGTAGCCAAAGCAATTCTGACTTCTTACTTATCTTGTAGTATTCCATTCTGAGAGAGTAGCTAGTGTTTACATCAGATAATATTTCTTTGTGGACATAGTAGAGCAAATATGTTTAAATGCACACAGGTATCTTATAAAACCAGAAATGTTTGTGTGCAGCCTGTTGGAGACATCTAAAGTGGGGTTATTCCGTTGGAAGCATGTTGACAGCCAAAGGGATGGTGCAGGCTGGTTTTCTCGTGTGCAGGATTGTCTTGCCAGCACACCACTGACTACCACCCACACAGGACTGTCATTGTTGCTGAAAATCAGTGGCAAGCACATACTGCTTCCGTATCTGAACTGATGGCTCAGAACCTTGGTATGCTAGAGTTGGAGAACACAGGTGGCCTATGTGGTATTTTTATGTCTTTTAGAGGTACAATAAGAACTTTGCAAACATAATTATGCCTTTAAATCATCTTTAACCACAAATTCAGATGTTGAATTGGTCTTGTGACAATGATCAGTTGGTTTGTGAAGTTGAAATTTTGACAAAAAGCTAGTCTTTTTCAAGTTCTTATGAACAAGTAACAGTTCTGCAAATGTGAAAGGAAACCATGGGTTGTAATAATGGCTTTTAGTCTATAGCTGAGATATTTCCAGTGGATTATACTGTTCAATGCAGTTGTCATTGATTTAATTGTTTTCATGAAAATCCATTAATAGTCACTTCTCTCGAAAAAAATTACAGGAACCTCATAAATTTTTTATTTTTCTGCATTAATGTTATTTTTAATCCATTAAATTCTTTTTGTTTACCAAGTTAAATTACTTACATAGATTGTGAATTTTGAAACTAGAAAATCATACACATGGGATCTTTATTTTCCTTCGTATTTTAACTGGCATCTGATAACCTGTAGCTTTAAGATATCATCCTTGTTTTTTAGTTAAGATGTAAAATGCAGCTTGCATCCTTCAGTCTTCTAGTAACATCTCTGTGGAAATAATAGGAAGCCTGAATGTCACAAGCGATTTGTTGTAGCTAGCCAAGAAAGTATGAAAAACACATATTGTAGGAAACAAAACAGCCCTAGCCCCATCTAGCCTTCCCATAGTTTTGGTCACAGTCTACTAACATATCATTTTAAAAAGATGAATTTTGGGGGCCTAAATTGATACCATTAATAGCAGGTTCCTCTGCCCTTGCAGAACAATGAAGACAAAAGCACTCACCATCTTAATATTCACAGGACTGTGCTAAAGAATAATGATTTAAGATCAAGACAAGAGTTAACTGCCCACCTCACCAGCCAGTGGCCTTCCCCAGGAGCTCTGGATGTCAGTGCTGTGGCCTTGGATACGTTGCTTTACCGAAAACACAATAAACAGTGGTATGAGTAAGTGTAACACTTTTTTTTTCCGACTAATTACAGATTTAGTTGTGCCAAACATGGCTATCCACTTTGGTTTCTCAGTTATTCTTCTTTCTGAATTGAATTATTAACTTAGAAGAAAAGTAGGATTTAAGTACCTCGGCTTGGCAAGTACTTTGCCAAGTAGGATTTAAATACGTCAGCTTGGCAAGGTTAAGTTAAGGTTTTGAAGCCAAGGCAGCCTGGGGAAGTAGAATTATCTGATAAATTATTACGCAGTATTGTACCAGTTGCCCACTTCTCCTGTTAATCTTCAACCAGTCTCTCAGTTAAGTCTATGAGCTCCTATTTAATGAGTCATTTATTTTTTAATTCTGGCTTTGGGGTTTGTATATGCCTGAGGACTAATTATCCCACTAGTAAGAAAACACAATATTCCATCTCATGAACAGATAGAAAGATATATACTTGTTTTTTTGGGGTCTAAAAAAGTTTTGTTTATTTTCAATAAATTTAATTTGTGGAGGCTATAGAAGATGTAATCACTCTGCCTGTGTTTGTCCAAAAGTTCAGGACTGTCAATTATTTGTAGTTTCCAGATTTTGATAGAGTTGCAATTCTTAGTCTTTCTTCATTTTGGAACTTGTAAATTATTATCTTCTTTTTGGCTTTAGGCACTTTCCCATCTGTTTTAAATTTTATTTTTATTATTCCTTTTTAGAACTTTCACCGAGGAAATGTTTTTCATTGATTATATGGAGAGAAAAAGAGGGGAAAAAAACATCGATGAGAAACATCAGTGGGTTGCCTCCCATATGAGCTCCAACTGGGGATTGGACCCACTACCTGGGTGTGCGCCCTGAATGGAAATCGAACCCGTGACTCTTTGGTGCAGGGCACGATGCTCTATCCAACTGAGCCACACTGGCCAAGGCCCACATTCCCATCTTGATCATTTTTTCAGTATCTTTATTTTGCTATTTGTGTTCGGCTAATTTTCTGATTGTTTTCCCTGCTCTCCCTCCATCCCTTCTGTTCTCTCTATTCTTTTCCCTTTCTCCCTCTTCTCCCTTTTTCCTCCTTCTTTTTTATCTTCTTTCCTCTATTCCAGCAATTTTCAACTTTTTAAAATCTCATGGCACATATAAACGAATTACTACAGTTCTGCAGCACACCAAAAATCTGACAAAAAATAGGTATAATTTTGATTCATTCACTCTGCAAAGATATTGTTGTGCTGGCTGTTGTCATTTTTTTATTTGACAAGCAAGGGAAAACAGGTTGTGTCCCTGACTAAATAGTCATGTTTTAAAAATTCTTGCAGCACAATCGGTTGAAAATCAATGCTCTACTCTAACCTCCCTGCCTCTCTCTTTTCCTTTCTCTGCTCTTCTTTCAGAGCTTTTGTTTTGTTTTTTAAAATTTAACTGGTGAAGCTACATACACACTTCTTTCTGTGCTTCTTAGAGTGCCATTCGCTAGGTAATTAGCAGCCACTCATTTCTGTAAGGAATGTTTTAGCACAGACACAATTTCCACCTGCTTTAAGTTTTGATTTTTTTTTTTATTTATCAAAAGTAGAATTCAAGCCCTGACTGGTTTGGCTCAGTGGATAGAGCGTCAGCCTGAGGACTCAAGGGTCCCAGGTTCAATTCTGGTCAAGGGCATGTACCTTGGTTGCGGGCACATCTCCAGTAGGGAGTGTGCAGGAGGCAGCTGATGGATGTTTCTCTCTCATTGATATTTCTAACTCTCTATCCTCTCCCTTCCCCTCTGTAAAAAATCAATAAAAAATATATTATTAAAAAAAGTAGAACTCAAAATAAATTTGAATTTTTTCTTTTTTAAAATCCTCACTGGATGATATGTTTATTGGTGGTAAAGTGAGTGAGAGAGAAGGCGAGGAGAAGAGAGGAGAAGAGAGGAGAAGAGAGCAGAAAGAGGAGAGAGGAGAGAGAGGGAGAAAGAGGGAAGGAGGGAAAGGAAGGGAGGAAAAGAGAGAGAGAGGAAGAGAGAAATATCAGCTGGTTGCCTCTCATATGCTGAACTGCAACCTAGGTATGTGCCTTGAGACAAATCCATGAAAAAAAAGTTCTTTTATACCCTTACAAAAGTTATGAATAACTAGAATATATCTCATTCTGCTGGTATATAACTTTATCTTTCAGTAGCATATTTAATTAGTGGAAGACAATAACAAAATAATATTAGTTTATTTATATTTCTATTTGTGATTGAAAAAATTCAATTTACAGCAATACTTGTTATATTTATCTTGTCTATATATAACATATAAGATGCTTCTGCTTTTTTAACAGCAAAAATGTTATAACATTAAATCCTGACAAGTTAAAGGACTAAAAACTATGCCTTTTTATTGCAATACCCATATTGTCACTTTAGATAGAGATATACTAGTATTTTAGCCAAAATACATGCATCTACCCCTGCCTGCCTGCAGAGCTACCTAATAAGGAACAAATGAGTCTAAGTGGCCGTACTTTACCACTACATGCAATGTTAGTGACTGGAAAGTAATGCCAGTCTCAAAAAAGAGAGCAGTGAAAAATGCCTGATCATCTATTTCGCATGAGTCCAGGTTTTATAGCTCTTAACACAGTTACTCCATTAGTTTAAGAAGAAAGGACATCCTTTCCTTCCCAGCATTATCCCTTTACTAGGGGCCTGGTGCATGAAATTCGTGCCCAGCCTGCCCCCTCTCACAGTCTGGAAACCCTCAATGGATGTCCTATGATGGCCCCAGTCTGCCAGGCACCTTTTGTGTGTGTGTGTGTGTGTGTGTGTGTGTGTGTGTGTGTCGCCACTGGGGACCTGCCCCCAGCCGCATCTGAGGCTTAGAGCAGTCCTCCTGTGTATGTCTACCTGCTGGGGGTCTGCCCCCAGGCTTGGAGCAGGCACCCCCTCTATGTTGACCTCTCAGACTCTTGCCCTCCCCTGAATGTTGTCCTCTTTTTTGAGCTGTGGCCAGGGCTGGGTGCTGCCTGCCTCCCAAGCTTGCCTACTGCCCATCTTCCTCCAGCCACCAGAAAGCAGGGAAAACTCCGCCTCGTAGTCAGGCCAACCTTTTCCTGCTCCCTGATCCCAGGAAGGAACCTGGGGAGCTGCCAAGCAGGACCCTAGCCCCCAAGAGCTTGCTTTCCTGCTCCTCAGTGCCCCCCAAAGGGCCTGGGGAGCCGCCAAGCAGGCTGCCAACTCTTTCCCACTCATCGGTCCCCTGCTGCCTTTCTTTCCCACTCCCCGGTGCTGCCAAGGGGTCTGGGGAGCCGCCAAGCAGGACCCTGGCCCCTGCAGCCTTGCTTTCCTGCTCCCCAGTGCCCCGCAAAGGGCCTGGGCAGCCGCCAAGCAGCCCGAGACGCCCCCGCTGCCTCTTTCCTACTTACTGGTACCGTGCTGCCTTGCTTTCCCACTCCTAGGTGCCCCACAAAGGGCCTGGGAAGCTGCCAAGCAGGCCCCCAACCCCCACTGCCTTTTTCCCACTCCCTGGTGCCTAGCAAAGGGCCTGGGCAGCCGCCAAGCAGGCCGAGACCCCTCCCTCACCGCCTCTTTCCTGCTCCCCAGTGCCCCTCAAAGGGCCTGGGGAGCCACCAAGCAGGACACCAACCCTGCCGCCTCTTTCCCACTCACGGGTCTTGGGTCCTGCACTGTTACGCCCTGCAGCTGCTCTGTGCACTCGGGAGGTCCCTCAGCCTGGCCTGTGCCCTCTCACAGTCTGGGACTCCTCTGGGAATGTCCACCTGCTGGCGTGCCTGACCAGCCTGGGTGACGGGCTGATGCCTGTTTGCAGGCTGGCCAAGCCTCCCAGGAACGTCCCTCACCCCATTGGGTTGTGGCCAGCGTGGGTGATGGGCTGATTGGCGCTTTCAGGCTTTAAGGATGCCCACAGCTCCCATTGACCCAATGTCCCAGCAAGGCTGGCTGGACGCAGGTTTCTGAGGTTTGTTTATCTTCTATAATTGATACACTGTCCCTTTAAGGCGAGGCCTCCTACTAACAAAGCCTTCTCTCTGCTTCACCTCGCAGTGTCTATAATGAGACAATGTTACTCTTAGTGGTTAGGCCAGGCCTGCTGTTTCCTTCAGCTCCCAAGGATTCTATGATTGTTATTTTGTTACAAACCTGTTTTGCTAGAGCCAGGATAGCGGAGCGGACACAGTTTCACTTTCACTCCTGCTACAATGGAAGCTGCCATTTACTCAGGTCCGTGAGTGGTGGCCTCTATGTTGGCTGGGCTAATTTGCATACAGTCGTCTGACTGGCTGGTGGGCGTGACTTACCCCGTCCCGAAGAAACGGTTAATTTCAATATTATGCTTTTATTAGTTAAGATATGACCTGATCTCCAGTGTTGGTATTGCTTTTAGATTGCCCTCCTGCCAAACTGAGATCCCTGAACAAAAAGTGTGCAGTGAGGGGACAGCTGTGAGATCGCTAGGCCTAGAGTTTAAGTCAGGACTTAAAAGTAAACTCTGCTACTTAATTGCTATGCAACTAAGCAGCAATTCCTCTTCTTACCTCTTGTTTCTGCACACCCAATACTTGGAGTAATGCCTATTTACATAGACTCACGAGGGTCATAAATTGCCTGGGACTTAATAGCTTCCTGGAAAAACCTTTATTTATTTAACCCTATTAATCTTTTTTTTGTTTATACTGTCATATCTTGCATCTTTCATGTTTGGAGAGTATACATTCACCCAGTATCCCAAGCTCTACTTTCTTAGAGAGTTTCTAAAACTTTATGCAAAATTAAAATAACTAGCAAATCCCCAATTTTTCTGAATAAAAAGTTCCAAACTTTTCATGTAAAAATGGAGACTTTGAGTTTTTAGAATGAAGTATAAACCATGTTTGAAGCGAATCATAGGTTTTCATGAGAATCCAGTTTTTGCACCCCGAAGATGTATAAAATAAGCCAAAGTCTTAAACTGACCTGATCACAAATTCCTCTTAATCTGACCAATATCTATAATAATAAAAGTGTAATATGCAAATTGACCAAATGACCTAACAGTAGAATGACTGTCAGGACTACCACAGTATGACACCCACTGGCCCCAGGCCAGCCAAGGCAGGTGCGATGCAAGTGATCGGGAGCCCAGCCATCACCCTACGATTGCCCCAAAGAGGGAGGCCCAGGAAACTGACCAGCGGCTGCGACAGGTGGGCGGGGCCTACCTCTTTGGTGCTATCAATCATGGGGATCCTGGACTGTGAGAGGGCACAGGCCAGGCTGAGGGACAACGCCCTCCTTTGCCCCCCAAGGCACACATGTTGTGGACCAGGCCTCTAGTCTTAAATAAGTTCAACAAATATTTATTGAGAACCTCCCAATTACGGAGGAGGTAGCCAAATCAACTTTAATAAGGAACATTAGCTCTCTTGCTAATTTGGAGATAGAAACTCACCCTAAAATGAGTCATTAAATTACATGATAAATATAATTTCCTGCTGAGAATATGGGATGTCTACAATTATTTCTTTATAAGCTCTGTGACTTCATTTGTTCAGTTAGCTTTGAGAAGAAAGAAAGCATGCTATTTGATATAATGAATTTTGTGGACTTGTTGATATTTCTTTTTAAAAATAGCTAAATACTTTCTTAAAATTTAAATTAAAGTTGGCATACAATATTATACCTGTTGCAAGTGTATTACATAATCATGAAACATTTGTATAACTTACAGAATGATCCCCTGATAAGTCTAGTACCTGTCAGAAATCACACACAATTATTAAAATCTTATTGACTATATTCCTGATGCTGTACCTGACATCCTCATGACCATTTTTGTAATAGATAACTTGTACTTCTTAATCTCTTCACCTTTTTCACCCATTCCCTCAATCCCCTCCCATCTGGCAACCATCAGTTTGCTCTCTGTATCTTTGAGTTTGTTTCTGTTTTGCTTGTTCATTATTTTATTTTTTAGAATCCACATGTAATTGAAATTATATGCTATTTGTCTGACTTAATTCACTGAGTATAATACCCTCTATGTCCATCCATACTGTTGCAAATGGCAAGATTTCATTATTTATGGCTGAGTAATATTCCATTGTATACAGAGGTAGATTTGCATTTGTTCATATGGAAAATAATACAGTAATTAATAAATAATAATACAAAAATAAACTGTGTTTTGTGTACTCACAACTGTAAACTTACTTTGCCAACCCCTGTAAGTACTGCAACTTTTTTATCCATTTGTCTATTTTTTTTCTTAAAATGAGCCATTGGATAACTTGGCTATATGATCAGCTACTCATAGAAGGACCCTTGTCACAATAGAAAATGTTAAATTTATTTCTATTGACTGTACTGTTTATAAAAGTTTAAAAATACAATTTTTAATTTATTTCTTGATTATTTAGATCTGGTAAGATTAGTTATGCTGGATTTTATATCTTCTTTTTTTATTTCAAACATAGGAATATCACATTAAAAGATTTTAGGCTTACTGTACAAATCCAACAATAACTAAGTATGTAAAGTTTATTCCCTTAACAAACACATAGAGCAACTGATTATTATGTTTTCTTCCTAATAAATTCTGTTTTAGTATTTTCCTTTATATGTAAAGTCTAGACCACATGAGCTAGTTAGAGTCTGGTTATATATCATCTTGTGAGGTTACTTTCTAAATCACTGTTTTCATTCCAAATGATCAAGTTCATTGTCATCACACTTACATTTTCTACTTAAACTTTTTTAGTCTTCTAATTTTACCGTTGCTTCTCAATTTTGCTATCATTCACAAAATTACTGGGAATTACCAGCTTTTATATTAGGGTAATTTTTCTTAATGACCTCTTATGAATAGACATACTCACCCTAGATGTATTAGAGGCTCTCCTTCCCACATGTGTCTTTTGTATGTTTTTGGAGTTGGACTCCCTACAGCACTGAGGCTGCAGAATTATTTTGCAGTTTGTAAATTTTGCATTAATCGGGCTCACATACATCCCTCTCTTAAAGGCTCCCTTGCATCCTTCCATTGATTTTATTTTATTTTTTATTTATTTATTTATTTTTTTACATTTTTAAAAATTACATAAAGCTTTACAAAGATTAGTACATATATTTCTTTTTCCCCCTGCCCTTCCCCCAGCCTCCCCTACCCCCCAGTGTTTTGTGTCCATTGGTTATGCTTAAATGCTCACACAAAAGTCCCTTGGCTGATCT
>PVJC01016873.1:0-33204 GCA_004026665.1 Murina feae | reverse complement strand
GGAATTTAGTTGGGAAATAGCAAGTTTAATCAAAAGGCTGAAAATTATATAAATTCTGTTCCCATAATTTTTATTTGTATGTGTGAGCATGTGTGCAAACACACAACCAAACCTACATTCGCTCCTACTGACTATGCATAAAGTGATCAATCCAGTTTCTGGATCATCTAAGTGAAAGCGTCCTAACCCTCCTCATCTGGTGTCCTTTAAACATCCTTTATCCTTGTAGCCATAACTGTGGATTGGAACAGTAAGAGAACAGAAATTTAAATCAGCAAAAGTACTTTTACCGTCAAATGTTGATCAAATAGCCCTAGCTGGTTTTTCTCAGTGGTTAGAGCATTGGCCCTCAGACCGAAAGGTCACAGGTTCAATTCTGGTCAAGGGCAGGCTTGATCCCCAGCGCTGTTTGGGGCAAGAGCAGGAGGCAACCAATCAATAGATCTCTCTCACATGGATGTTTCTCTCTCTCTCTCTCTCTCTCTCTCCCCCCCTCTCCCTTCTAAAAACCAATGAAGACAATATCCCCAGGTGAGGATTAACAACAACAAAAATGGCCAAATTGTTGCCCAGAGAAAAGAACCCAGGAACTTCGTAGGGGATCATCCCTGGCAGGCAGGCTGGCCCCGCCCTAGGACCAAATAAAACATAACACGTTCTGATTATACGACATTTAAGATAATTAGCTTCCTAAATGGCACTAGAGCATGAACCCTCTATTTAGAGACCAAACCTAAATCATGAGCTCAGAGCACCTGGATACAGAAGGTGGTGGGGGCCAGACCATAAAATAGCCTGTCTTTCAGAAACCAAACTGAGGGGCAGTAACTGCACTTTCCTCTAAGAGCCATTCCTTCCACCGGGTGAAATAACTTGTGCTTTGGCCAGTATTATCCTTAATGCTTTTTGTTCAGATAATGAACAAATAATGTCTTTTAGACATTATTCAGTGGTCTTGGTCCCCAGTGATGGCAGAAAGCCCACTCGCTCCTATCCCATGGCCACAGGCTCATGGTCTAACAGTAAATGATTCAGAACTGTGTAAAAAAAAAAAAAGGGGGGGGGGTTAGGTCATGTTTATATGTTTCCTACCGCAAATCTACCCTTCTCTGGTATCTGGGCTAATATAATTTGGCCTGAGAATTTCCTGAATTCTTTAATTAATTCCAAACCATAATTTTCATTTAATACAGATAGTTGGTGTCAATTAAAGGTCCTTGACAATCAAAATACTTGGTTGGGGAATACTCAGTCTTCCCTCCCTATCTTCCGTACAAATTCAAATCACTGGCAAAAGAAATCCCACAATTGTAGAGTAATATCCAACCGCTCTCACCATTTCATTAGGAACATTAAATCGCCACAGGAATCTGTTGCCCCAATGATCTTTTCTGGTTCCAGTCCTCTCTCAAAGCCCCGAGCAATATCATTGCTTTGCTATAAACAGAAGATGAAGAAAAGTTACAGCTGGGAAAAAGTTAAAACCTATTTCTCAGCTTAGCAAAGCACAACCTAATTTAATATCACCAGATACCATTTTTGTAATAAAATTCTTAAAATTTAAGAAATACAATACTGGGTCACCCAGTGACAGTGATGCCAAAAGGTATTTTTGCAAGAAGATGCAGTTGTCCCTCCAGTATTCCTTCAAGATTCAGAGTGGCCTCTGAAACTCTCTAATATCCCTTAAAATATCCTGGAGCCATCACCTAGGAACTCCTCTAATCCAATCTCCTTACTGATATCAATTGCTTCTGAGATGATAAACAAGTCCATGTTTACCCAAACTAGGCCCCTTTTTATATTATAAACTTCAAGTATACCACCTCTCTCAATCTTTACTTTTTTAGACCTTTAGTTTACCTTAACGCTGACCAATATTTTTTATACTTCTTTTCACAAAGTCATCCATATTTATGAAAGAACAGAGATATGAATGATTCAAGGAAGTACCATAAAACAACACATTTCTTTGAGTTCACACAATGCATTCCCCATGCTCTTGGAGAAGAGGCCCTGGTCTGTGCCTATCTGCTCCTAATGTGGATGAGTCCTTAGCATTAGAGAACAGAACTGGACAGTGATTCAAAACAAACAAACTGATTATGCTCTAGGAAAGTATTCTAATTTGGCCAGAATACAAGGTAGGTAAGGAGTACAGGGTCTGATTCAGGTCTGATGGCCCTGGTGAGAACAAAATTTTATGCAAAGCAGGTAATTTTTTAATTTTGTTCTTTGTTTGTTTCAGAGAGAAGGGGGAGAGGAAGAAACATCAATTGGTTGCCTCCTGCATGCACCCTGACTGGGATCAAACCCAAAACCTGGGTATGTGCCCTGCCTGGGAATAGAACCTGACATTTTTTGGTGTGCAGAATGATGTTCCAACCAACTGAGCCACACCAGACAGGCACAAAGCAGGTGATGTTAAAAATCTTATTATGGAAGATAAAGATTGCACAAATGAACTCTCATCTGATGTCTGATTTTCATAAAATCTCTTTGATCTGACATTCACCTCCCTTGCTCTCTTCTGAGACATACAAACATTCAGGGTCCAGGTGGTCTCCAAAGATACCAGAACCCACACTGGGAAGGAAATTCCATGCGTGGATCAAGGGAGACACTGACTCAAAAACATAGCCTTTTTGGGGAGCTCGCAAGGGGAGGAGGTTCCCAGATGTGCACACAGATGCTCACAGCTGGAATGCTGGCACATGAACTGAGTCACAAATCATAGCTGGCAGCTGAAAACAGTTCGCCACATAAGGAGGGAGGGGAAGAAAAATGTTCAAGCTGCTGAATAGGTGACAAGGCGAGGAAAATG
This sequence comes from Murina feae, assembly GCA_004026665.1. NCBI lineage: Eukaryota > Metazoa > Chordata > Mammalia > Chiroptera > Vespertilionidae > Murina > Murina feae. The sequence goes on along the minus strand of PVJC01016873.1, from coordinate 30,380 downwards.
CAAAAATCATCACACAGGCAGTAATCTTAAATCAGGCATAATGCCAACTGACAAATTTCTTCTGCAGAGGTCAAAAGAAAGAAAGGCAATCCCCTTCTGTACCTTTAAAACTTACAATCACCTATCTTCCTAGCTGCCTAGATGACAGCACCAGCACTGTTGAGAATGCTGTCGGGGCCCCAGATGAACATTACAATATAAGGGACGAGCGGGGGTTGTTTTCAAGGTCAGCAGCATCAGAACCTGGCCTAGGAACAAAACTCTGCTTTGGCCAGTAGCTCTAAGCCAGATTGTTCCTTTTTAGAAAGACAGAAACCTTAGGTTGAGGATATAAACACTGTATGTCACAAATGGCTAAAGTCTTATGCTATGTTGTTTTCACAGTCTCTCTACTTACCTGGAGAATTAGTCAAATGACAAAAGCCACAATGCAAAGGACCAATAATAATAATAATAATAATAATAATACAGGTATTATAAATGTACACCTGAAATGTACATATTAACCAGTCTTACCCCAATAAATTTAAAAAAGAAAAGGAAAAGAATCAAATCTTTGCTCCTTAGAGAAAGGCATTCTCAAATTCTTTATCAGCAGTTTATTATAATGATATAGTTTATCACAATGATATACACACCTCACCAGAATAGAGCAGCTTTAAAAATAAGGTAAAAATAAAATCAATGAAAAAACAAATAAGGAGACAGCCACAAATCCAGAGTCCTTTTTCACTTGCAGCCTCCAATCTTTCACTCTTATATCAATTCTTTTGGGAAAGCTGGTCTCCCATTTTTCTCTATGGAGACTAGATCCAAGCCACAGAAATTGAATTTAACTGGTCTAGGGTACATTTTTGGGTCTAGAGGTTTTTAAAAGCACACTCTCCAAACCCCCATGGTTCTAATGTACAGCCAAAGCTGAAAACTAATGCTCTAGAAAGACAGGTATCCAAGTAGAATGAAAATAAACAGGGATGCTTAGGACAGTGATGCTAGAAGATTCAGAAGCAGACTTATGCTTCTATTTTATTAAACTTTAAGGGTATGATACAACCTTCACCCCAAAACGCTTCACGACTCTGAAATAAAGGAAAGGAGTAGAAGGTTGAAGGGGGTGTATATGTATATGTATATGTATATGTATATGTATATGTATATGTGTGTGCACTGATGGAAAAGATACAGATGAAAAAAGAGGCAATAACACTGCTCATGCTGGTAATCTGAGATCTAAAGCAGCTGAATAAAACCAAAATTTTATAAACAGACTTTCCAAACTGAACAATAAAAAGATTTCAGAAAGAGATGAGGCCCTGGCCAGTGTGGCTCCGTTGGCTGGAGCATCACCTCATGCAACAAAAGGTCGTGGGTTCAGTTCCCAGTTGGGGCACATACCTACATTGAGGGTTTCATCCCTGGCACAGCCAATTAATGTTTCTCTCTCATATTGATATCTCTCTCTCTCTCCCCCACCCCACTTCTCCTTTCTAAATAAAAAATAAATTTAAAAAAAGAGTGTGTCCTTGAGTGAGCAAGGATTTAAAAAAAGGATGAAATTAATTTCTTATGTAAAGTACATAAAAGATCTAAAGAGAATATACATGTCAATAAACTATACACTTTAAAATGGTTAATTATATACATGTGAATTTCATCTCAATGAAAAAAATGAATATAAAGGATTGAAAATAAGGGACTATCTTTGGAACAAAAGAAAAAAGAAAGTAAAGCAGCAAATGTTTTAAAGCCCCTTTCTATCCTTAAAATTCACCAAAAACCATTCCTCTTTAAGACAGCTTATCCTTCTTTCGAGAAGACAGAGAATGGCCGAATGTTTTATGGGGATTTAATTTTGCCACCTTAATATAATTCAGTGTACATGTATTACATTTCTCATTAAGCCAGGAGGGGGCGCTGTAGTTAATCAACATACCTCCCTGGAAGCTCTTTTGTTCAACTATTTTACCTTGAAGGCCATCCTTAGAAGAGAAATAAACAAAATGAGGCTCTTTTTTGTTTTTTTTTTTTGGGGGGGGACGCGGGGGGCGGAAGCACAGGGTGGCAAAAGAATAGTTTTGGGAAAAAGGGGAAAGAAGACTTACCTCTCTCTTTTTTTTGGATTTGATATCATCAGTACTGTTTGAGAAACTGGATTTCCTCTTATTAGTTTCTGACTTCTCCCTGGGTTTGTTATTTTCACCCTCCTTCATCTTCTTATACTTTTTCATAAACTCAGAAATTAGCTCAGGGCAATCCAAATTTTTCTCAGGTTCCCAAGTATTGTGCTCCCTGGGCAAGAAGAACAGAGAAAAGAATTAGCGGGGAGAGGGGAGAAATCTAATGCCTCAGTTTAAAAAGGACAAACAGACAAAAGGGAAAGAGACCCTACACTTAAAGGAACAAATTTAACCGTAGGAAGCTGTCCAAGAAAAATGAAAAAAATTTTATATCCACAAAAAAAAGTTGTACACAATTATTTATAACAGCATTTATAACAGCATAAGTTTAAAAACAATTCAAATGTCCATGAACTGGTGAATGGATAAAAAAAATCTAGTATATCTATACAATGAACTTCTATCCAACAGCAAAAAGGAACACAATACTAATTAGTACATGCTACAACACGGAAGAACAAAACATCAAAAACATTAAGTGAAAGAAACCAGATGCAAAAGTATATTGTCTGATTCCATTTATATGAAATGTCTAGGAAAGACAACTTGAGAGACATCTGAAAGAAAGCAGATCAGTGGTTCCCTGGTGCTGGTGTCTGGGTCTTGGGATTAACTAGATATGGGCTCAAGGAAATTTGGAGAGGTTAAGAAAATTTTCTAAAACTGGAGTGTGGGGATGGTTACACAGCTCTGTAAATTTACTCAATAAAAAATTCATGAATCATTTATTTTCAATGAATGACTTTTACAGACTGTAAATGATACCTCAATAAAGGTGTTAAAAACTCAAATATGAACTCCATAAATGGCAAAATAATGTGATTTCATACATACAACCATCTATGCAAATTCTGAGGACAATCTAATAAATCATATACCCCCCCAGTTAAATATGTTACTTATATCTTGAAGAAATCTCAACAAAATTATTGGATTGGAAATCGTCATTAAAAGAAAAAAGGCAGTTTCAATGATTAGAATATAGACAAACCATAAGAAGCCTCAGAAGTAGGAATTAGAGTGCATGAATTCAATGGTCTGGATTCAAGTCTACTGTTACTAGTCATTCAAAAATATTATATTAATAAGCAAAATAAATAAACCCAAATTAAATAATTGGGTCTAATTAAACCTGGATCAAGGGAGTCCTATTGGGTTATATAGAAAGGGCTAGTTTATATTAAGATACATCTGTAAATATATCAGAGAAGCAGTTCCTACAATACCTTCATTGACTTAGGAACATTTTCATTTTATGTCTTATCCATTTTAGTATTTTATTGTTTTTAAAATAAGGTATTTTTAGGTAGGAATGGTTTGAAAACATGACATAACTTGACTCAGGTGAGAAGAAGAATGATGAAAAAATTTGAGATATTTACTCTAGACTTAAAACAATTTTCTGCAGCCCAGCTGGTACAGATCAGTAGTTGAGCATCGACCTATGAACCAGGAGGTCATGTTTCAATTCTTGGTCAGGGCACATGCCTAGGTTCTGGGCTCGATCCCCAGTGTAGGGTGTGAGGGAGGCAGCTAATCAATGATTTTTTTTCATCATTGATGTTTCTCTCTCTCTCTCTCTCTCTCTCTCTCTCTCTTCTTCTCCCTTCCTCTCTGAAAAAAGATTAAAAACATACTTTAAAAAAGATATTTGCAACAACTTTAACATGACAAGAATACCTGTGGCTGCTATTAATGACAAAGTCATGGGTATTTCTAATTTAAAAAAAGAATGAGATAAAATTTACTTTTAAATCATTTGACTAGAACTAGAAAAGGCACTCGTTCATAGCCCGTTTTCAGCCAAAAGATTCTGTACACAATAGCCTTCCCCATATGGTTTACTATCTCAGAAGAAATTAAGGTACCAAAATCAAGAGGCATGCCAACACGAGATGTAGGGGTAGGAGAGTCTGTTCACAGCATGAAAGACCAGTCCTATAATGGGATTATCCCTTTTCCTACCATATTGATAATGCTGTTTCTACATCAACCAAGGAAGGATCTGACCACTGCCTCGCAAGCTGTAGGTATTTAGTTGTAGGCAATATTCAAGGGGCAAAATTCCAGTCTTTAATAAAATCCTGGGCATTTCTGACAAATGCTTAATCAAGCATTTGTCTAACCCACAAATGTCTAACCCAAGCCTTGCCTTTTACTTTTCCTTCTTTCTTTAGAAATCTGAAGGGTATATTCTGATTGTTGTGTTACCCTACCTTTATAGCATTCTATGTGATAGAGATGCTAAACATCCTATAACGCCCACTTAAAACAGAGCTTAAGATAAGAAACTTTGACTCATGTAATGAAATAACCTTATGTTCCAAAGGCTCCTGATTCATACCTTTGTCCAAAGGTACGTCAAAACATTGAATCTTTTAGTATATTTAAGTCTTACACTTTAAAGCTGTGATGTTCAAATATGGTAGCTTCTAGTCACATGTGACTACTGAGCACCTGAAACGCGACTAATATGAACTAAGTGCTATAAAATGTAAAATATACATCAGATTTTGAAGACTTCATATGAAAAAATAACCTAAAACATCTCACCAATTTTAAAATTAATTATTGTTGGAATAGCATTTTGGTATATTGTATTAAATAAAATATTAGTATATTATTAAAATTAATTTCATTTTTCTTTTATGTGGCCACCTAAATATTTAAAATCATGTCCTATCAGTTCACTGGAGTTCTGAGATATCTATTCTTTGTTATCAGGCATCCTGAGAGAAGAATTAACCAGCAATTGAGGCAAAATGCCTAATGATTACTAGCTTCACATATTCCGCCTTTCAAGCTACAACTTCTATGCTTCAATGTATTTAGTTCTATTTATTTCAAAGAAAATAATAACCTACTTAAGTATTTCAGCATAAACCAGTTGCTGCCTCACAGGCATTCTGGCCATCACTTTAGTATCATCCTTAAAGCTGACTTAAAAAGAAGGTTTTTAACTGGGTATTTTTCTTTTTTTAAATATATTTTTATTGATTTCAGAGAGGAAGGGAAAGGGAGAGAGAGATAGAAACATCAATGATGGGAAGAACCATCAATCGGCTGCCTCTCCACGCCTCCCACTGGAACTGAGCCTGCAATCTGGGCATGTGCCCCAAACCATGACCTCCTGGTTCATAGGTTGGCACTCAACCACTAAGCCACGCTGGCTGGGCAAATGGGTATATTTTAAAAATAGAATGATAGGTAAAGGAATAGATGGATAGGTTACATTAAAATGTTTATTGTAGCTCTAACTGGTTTGGCTCAGTGGATAGAGTGTCAGCCTGCGGACTGAAGGGTCGCAGGCTCGATTCCAGTCAAGGGCATGTAGCCTTGGCTGCGAGGACATCCCAATAATATATATATAATAAAAGTTTATTGTAGTTGCCCTGACTGGTTTGGCTCAATGGACAGAACATCAGCCTTCAGGTTCTATTCTGGTCAGGGCACATGCCCGGGTTACGGGCTTGATACCCTGTGGGGGGCCGTGCAGGAAGCAGCCAATCAATGATTCTATCTCATTATTGATGCTTCTATCTCTCTCTCCCTCTCCCTTCCTCTCTGAAATAAAAAAATAAAAATAAAAAAACTTTATAAAAAAATGTTAATTATAGAAAGTAGATGTTATGTATCTGAGTGTTCACTCAATTTCTTTGACCTCACTGTATATCTGAAAATTTCAAAAATAAATTCTTGGGGGCGGGGGTGTGGTGAGGGGACAATACACGGAACTGTGGCCTCATATTTAAGTATCATTATGATAAGTGCTTTAGCTCGGTTGGTTAGAGCATCATCCCAATATGCCAAGGTTATAGGTGTAATCCCCAGTTAGGGCACATACAAAAGTCAACCAATGAATGCATAAATAAGTAGAATAACAAATCAGTGCCCCCCTTTCTCTAAAATCAATTTTTAAAAAATGAAGTAACAATAGAACTGGAAGGAAGGGAAGGAGGGAGGGAGGGAGAAAGAAAGAGAGGAAAAAAAAGAAAGAAGGAAGGAAGGAAGGAAGGAAGGAAGGAAGGAAGGAAGGAAGGAAGGAAGGAAGGAAGGAAGGAAGGAGCAAGCTTCATCCTAGGGCAGTTCTGAGATCCAGGGATCATTTTGGAAAGTTATGAGCTATAGGATCCATGACGATAATTATTTCCTTTTTTTTAAAAGATATATTTTATTGATTTTTTTTTTTAACAGAGAGGAAGGGAGAGGGATAGAGTTAGAAACATTGTTGAGAGCATTGATCAGCTGTCTCCTGCACACCTAGGCATGTGCTCACAACCAAGGTACATGCCCTTGACTGGAATCAAACCTGGGACCTTTCAGTCCGCAGGCTGACGCTCTATCCACTGAGCCAAACAGATTAGGGCACGATGATTATTTCTTTATCATCTTCTTCAACGTATGTATTTTAGCTTAGTTATATCCAAAAGAATAGTAACAGTAACAACAGTTTCTACTTACACTGAGCTTATGTGTCAGGCTCTGTATATCTACCCAACATCTCTATTATAAGTATGATTTCTTATCCCTATTTTACTGAGAAGGAAAAAAAAAGATTAAGGAACTTAAGCAAGGTCACCCAGCTCACATCATCATAAGTGGTGGCATAAGAATCTGAACGCAGGCATCCTGGCCCCCAAGTCTATGTTCCTAACCAATTCATTATACTGCCTCTCAAAAGCATTATCACTAGAATACCAGCTCCAAAGAAGGGGAAGACTTTGTTTAGCTTATTGCTGCGTCTTCTGACTCTTAGAGAAGGAGTGCAGGTGGAGAAAGAAAAGGACAAAATGGTGGTGGTTCATGGGAAAATAAATCAAAGGGGTCTACCTCTGCAGGGTCCTAAGGCCTAAGAGAAGGCACTTACTCAGAAAAGCCTTTCCACTTCAGTAGATATTCCACTTGCCCCTTAACCACACGCCTATCTAGCACCTTCTCCACGACGTATTCCTCCTCATCCTCTGAAGAAGAACTGTCAGCTGTTCGCTTGGTTTTCTTTCCCATGTCGCACGCTGTTCCACCTGAAGGACTAAGGCCACTAGGTTCCTGCAAATGGGAAGGAGGACATAATGGTCAGAATCCATGTGAGGAGTTAAAATTTGTCTCTTCTTCTTTTTTAAAATCCTCACCTGAGGATATGTTTATTGATTTTAGAGAGAGCGGAAGGAGGTGAGAGAGAGAGAGAGAAAAACATCAACTAGTTGCCAGGCCAGTGTGGCTCAGTTGTTAAATGTCGACCCATGAACCAGGAAGTCACAGTTTGATTCTCCATTAGGACGCATGCCCAGGGTTGCAGGCTTGATCCCCAGTAGGGGGCCTGCAGGAAGCAGCTGATGAATGATTCTCTCTCATCATTGATGTTTCTATCTCACTCTTCCTCTCCCTTCCTCTCTCTGAAATCAACAAAAACATTTAAAAAAACCAAAACATCAATATTCCATTGTTTCCTGTACCCTCCCCAGGGATCAAACCCACAACCTAGGTATGTGCCCTGACTGGGAATCGAGCCTGAAATAGTTTTGGTGCACAGGACAGTGCTCCACCTGCTGCGTTAGTCAGCCAGGTTCTCATCCTTCAAAAGCCAGCCCTACCCTCAGGGAGGCCCTCCTAACCTGAGAGAGACCTGCTGTGCACCGGGCTACACTCCCCTTGCAGCTGAGCCCCGGGGAGCAGAGACAGCATAGGCCAGGACAAGTGTCTCTCTCTTCTTGACGAGATACAGAGGGCGTAACACAGCAGCCAGGCACCCTTCTCTCAGGCCTTGAAGCATTCTACATACGAATCCCAAGAATTTAATAAAAAGTAGGTCTACCCCCATTTTCCCAACCACAACTTTCTCTTCAACGAACAGGACCAAAATTAGATGGCACAACTGTCCAACTGCTCTAACTTCAGATCCCAAAAGTCAAGTCGTGTGATATGTCTCTCCTGGCTGCTTCTGTAATTGTTTACAAGCCAGAAACTAAAATAGAAATATGGAAAACCTGCAGTTAAAGTCATGATAGAGAGAACCTTTCCCTCTGTAGCAAATAAAGTTCTTTATAAAACTGAAAAAAGAAAAAAAAAAAAGCCACCAAAATGTAACTTTCTCCTCCGCGCATCTTGACGGGTCAGTCTCTTAGCAGCACACACACAAAAAAAGGCCTGCCCAGGCATCTTTCACCACATTTTCAGAGACTCGGTACATTTCCCTTAAACAAACTGAGCTTGTCTCTTCAGGGCCTCCATCAGCTCACAACAGCAAGACTGACATCTCAAACACACTGAGCCTCCTTTTTCATTTGGACATGGGAGGGAGGCAGGGAGGAGGAAAAAAAGATTTTAATCCTAAAAATCAAAATTAGTCATTGGATTGCTCAGTGGTTCTCAACGCTCAACTAATACAAATAGTTAAGGAGGTACCTCTCCTCTTAACTTGAGTTGGCTTCGGGCCAAAGAAAGAGGAGGAGGAAAGAGAAGTCTGGCCCCAGACTCACATCAACACGAAGCCTCAAAACACAGAGGAACCATTCATTGGCCCAAGGAAAGCTGAAGGCAACACAAATGGAAATTGAGTTAAGCTCAGAAATATGCACAACTAGGGGGTACTCAACAGAGAATCTAGTTTTTTTTTTTTTAACTCCCATGTTGTTACCATAATCATTTTTAAGAATACTTCTTTAACCATGTTAAATGGTGCCTACAGTCTGGATTATAAATTAGCAGGAATTGTTTTCTTAGCTGAATTCCATATTTATCTTTAAAGATTTGTTTCAGCAATCTCTATAAAAATATTTCCATCTTGGCCAGACCATTCCCAGAATTAGGGGAGGTCACTACTAAGCTCAGAATTTTGTTCAGGCCAAGTAGCATAAAAAGTTGCATTTAATTTACTTCAAATAGAAAAATGTAAGGAATTATTCCAAGAGTAAATAGTTGGACACTGTATCTTCAGAACTTGCTAGCAATAGGTCTGCCCACCAAAAAAACTGTCTGTACCCATTACTGCCCTGTAATAAAACTAAGCTTTCATTAAAATACTTTATTTGGAAGAGGAGGTGGATGGGAGAATGTAAGTATGGGACTTCAAAATAATTTTTCAGCTTCAAGAAAAAAAATATCTGATTTGATTTATTTAAAATTAAAATAGCCTCCGACCTCACCAGAGACAGGAAATGTCATATTCCAGGGAGAGTACCCCACCCCACCCCCACTCACCTTGGAATTTCCGGGAGCTGAGCAGTTTAGTTCAGAGCGCTGGGGTTAAAACCAGCCCTGGGTTAGATGCATGCAGTTAAGCATTGTGGCCATGGCCTCCCCAGCCTCACGAGGAAAAACAAGGATTTACATATGTGTTCTTCAGTTTGAGGGAGAAAAGGGGAAAATCTCCCTTTACAAATTCATGCAGAAGGGGCTCCCCAAAGGGAGCAGATGAAGGGGGGTTCTCTCCTTTACCTACCGGATCGCCCCACTTCTTTCTTTCCCTCTGGGCTAACAGGAGGGCCTCCCCTCCCAGATCTGGGGCTTGGCGGGCTGGCAGCTCCCCCGCCCCCACCCAGCTGCCTGGGCGCCACTGCGCAGCTGTCCCAGTCCGTTGCCATGGCAACTGGCAGCAGTACTAGACTAAGGGGGAGAGGCAAACTGAAAAGTTAAAAGCCTTAACTTTCCTTTTCAGTGAAGACTGGGCGAAGAAGTTGGAAGGTACCTACCTTGGCCTCAAGAGCTCAAGGGAATTGGTTCTTGGGTTTTAAATCCAAAACTTGTGCTTATTCCTGAAACCACTGGAAATTAATCAATAGCATTTTAAGATCATCTAACAGGATTATAGCTCAACGGAAAGGGGGAAGGGAAAGGCTAGGTTCCTCTACAACAGAATCAGTAAAGCAGCCCCCCAGAAGCACTTTACACAGGGCCTCTTCTACCATCTGTCCCTGAGCAGTTAATTAAAATTGCTGGGAGAGTATCTGGGATACTATATAACTGTCCTTTGAGAGATTACTAGATACAGAAACAGAACCCAGAGCCTTGAAGAACTTTTCAACTGAAATTATAGATAGAAAAAAATACTTAAGCCTTAAGTACTTTCAAAAAAGCATAGGGGAGAGCAGTCCAACCCCAACCATTACTATTAAAACCACTTCTCACTAGTTGTTCTTGTGATATTATATAGAAAATTTTAAAATAATTACTACCCATCCAAAATATATATAACTAAAAATTATATAGATATCAATAATCCCTATACTTGAGAAAAGAAGGACTGAGACAAAGAAAAAATATTTAGAAACCTGCAGTCCCATAAATTTGCATTTCTCCTGGTCCTAAAGAACATTTTAGAGAGCTCCAAAACCCTGCTCTGCTTTATAGATACTTGTTTTTAGAGCCAGAAGTGGCTGCTGTAGGCCAGTAATAAAAAGGGGACAAAAAAAACAAACAAACAAAAAAAAACCTGAGAAAAAAGCAGAGAATGGTGATTATTTTGGTTATCAAACAGAAGAAATTATAGGGTATGACAGCAAAGCAGACAAGTTATCAACTACAGATTTTCTCAACTTTGAATGAATCCATCATGATATCTGAGTAAAAGTTGCTTTTTTTAAACTTTTCCTAACTTTTTTTCAACTTCGCAGCAAAGGGATGACAAGAAAAATATTCCAAGATGTTCTAAATTAAAATTACAGCAACCAGAGTGAGAGAAAGAGAACATTAGTCTGTTAATAGCTGTGGAACAAGTCTGAGAAAAAACTTCTCGTATTTCCTATGTATCCGTTGGAATTTAGTATTAATTTCCAGGTGGCTGTTTCTGTGATCATCCAAAAGGGAAAAGCCAGGTGCAACAGAATCCCAGGAGATCTCGAATCTTATTTACACATGAATTTTCCAATCTACTGCTCACAGCTAATCACAAGAAGACACATTTCTTCCTTAAGGACTCTACTTGTGCCCGTCCCAGAACCGGTCCTGTTTCACCTTCTCCCATCCCCTTTGTCTGTAGCTAAAGGAAACCCGTTCACAACGATTACATCTTTCTCCTCCCTGATATATAAAAATGCTTGCAAAACTCCAGGACAACCAACATACTGTCCCTCCTACCTAGCCATGCTTCTGGTGGTTTAGACTCCATGACCCAAGACCAGGCTTTTTTTGCTTGCAATTGCATGATAAACCCATTTTAAAAAAAAAAAAGACTTGCTTTAGTGGAAACTAAAATTTTTTTATTTAACTGGTATATGAAAATATGCCAAGGAATTGGATCAGTGTTCTGATTCTGTGATTAACTTGCCAAGAGTGATCTTGAGTAAATAAATTTTCAATCTAATCCCACAATCACTAAAATGGGCCAAATAAATCCCCACTACCTACCTCCTGGGGAAAGGGTGAGTTTATGTTGAAACCGAAGAGCTAGCTGTTCAGTCCCCCAAAGAGAAGCTTTTGTAAAAATATTATAGGGCCGAATACAACAGCAGCAGGAAATATGACCTTCCAAATTCCTAAGCCATTAAACCATATCACATATGCAGTAACTCCTGCAGCTCAACGCGTTAGACAGCAAGGAAGGAGGAACAGTGTCCCTGTTAATTAGGCAATGGTAAACTAATAACCCTTCAGAGAATAGATAGGTATGTTCTCTCTCAAGGGTAAAATACTTATTCTTATGCTTTAAAACTCAAAGAAGCAAAGGAGATGGCAGACTGAAAAGACTAATAGTAATTCTGTGAAGGGATAAAGGACAGGAAAGAAGGAGATTAACACTTTAGCAACACTATCCTTTCAGGGGGAAAAAAAGCGAATTCAAGGAGGAAAGGGAAAAACATATTCTGGAGTCTACCCTTCTCCCTAAAATAGCAAGGAATAAAGAGCCAGATCAATTTCCTCCTTCCCACTCTTAAGACCTGCCTAAAGGGCACACTGCTGAAGTCCCTTATTCTTTGGGAAATGGGTTTTGTAACAGCTGACAAATCAAATTGGGCCTGATGCCAGGAGTCAGAGTCCAACCATAATATTCTGTAAAGAATGGCATGCAATTGTCTTGTAAATCTCCTGGACAGTCACAGATCAGAAGCTGGCAAGGATGACGACATAGTTCTGATGGAATGTGTCTTATCTTAACCTTGAAGTTACAGATCTGCTCAGGAGCAGCAGTAAGAAATGAGAAATGCACCCTGACATCGGAGGGGACATAATTCTCCTTTAGACAGTGCGACCCAGTGTATTAGGGTCAAATGAAACCCAAAGCCGGACAGACAATTTAAGGGCTAGAGCCTGGCCAGATAGAGCATCGGGACTGGTGGTCGAAGCGGAGCTTGGGAGGAGGGAGCGTTCTAGGGTGAGATATGAGACGTGGCTGGCAGGATGATGGAGTGATTATGGGAGAACCCCAATACTGTGCAGGAGGAAGAGAGGATAAGCCTCTGAATGCAACCTTATCCTTGTGGAAATCTCCATGGGAAGGGGTGAGTAGCTTCTCAAATTTCTATTCTTTCAGGCCTAACAGTTCTCACAGACTCTTTCTTGAATATACGCAGGAAGTCTCTGTTAAAGACATCAACATCTACACACAGACTCCGGCAACTTCACTGCCCATTAGGATACAAGAAGAGAGCAGGCCCCACCACCCCTTTATGTCGATGATGACACAAAGCAAATTCACCTTGCAGGCCTCTCCGTGTCAGGGAAAGACACCTAAACCAGGGATCCAGTGAGAGTCAGCCTTGGAAAACATCAAAGGGCACTAAAGTCAGGCACAGTCAGAATCCACATTCCAAGCTGATAACAGAAGACATTTTAACAGATGAATCTTCCAGGGGGAAAAAGGGGGCACGTGGGGTGGGGAGTGAGGAAGTGAGGAACCAAAAACCCCCACACGTTACAAGGATAAAAGAAAAAAATGTGTTAAAGCTGCCAACCCCCAGAAATTAAAGAGGAAAGCCAGGGAAATCCAGAACAGATAATGGCTAACATTTGCATTAACCAATCAATCCTGAAACCACAGAACCACCCACCTTGGGTCTCTGATATGGGTCTGCTCCTGTATGATTCAGCTCCCCTCTAGTTCTCTTCAACACTACCTGGTTTGGCAGCTTTTCTTAGAGCTTGGTGTAGCAATTTTTATTTTCATCATTACTTACAAGCAAGGGAATATATGTATCACAATTCTAAATCTTTCTCTAGGCTTTTTGTGTATTATTTAAAAAGTTATGAAAAAATCACTGGTGCCTTAGCCGGTTTGGCGGAGTGGATACAGCATCGGCCTGGGGACTAAAGGGTTCCAGGTTAGATTCTGGTCAAGGGCACACGCCCCAGTTGTGGGCTCAGTATGTAGCGGGTATGCAGGAGGAGCTGATCGGTGATTCTCTCTCACTGATGTTTCTATTTCTCTCTCCCTCTCCCTTCCTCTCTGAAATCAATAAAAACTATTTTTTTTTTAATTAGAAAAAAAAGAAAAAGCACTGCTAAGTTGCCTCACTGAAATACTCACTTAAGTATGTGATAGTCGTAGTCAGATCAAATGTTAAAATGTAAAATCAATGAACTCTCTCTTCATTTTAGAGTTTCAATATAAATTCTGTAAGTCTAATAAGAAGGCAAACTCCTCCAGGAAAAAAATAAAGCCATTCTAAAGAGCAGAGTAGGTTGAGGGCATATGCAAAGCTCCCTCTCATACATATTAATTAAATATATACCACTGATGGGTGACTTTACTAGGCCCGGCCTTAAGAAATTCCCATTTCTCCTCTAAGGCCCTTGGGAAAGGCTAGTGGTTTAGGTGAAGATTATATTGTCAGCTACAACACTGTCCTCAAAGCATCCTCTATCCAGCCTTATTGTGACAAAACAGATGAAAAGAAACCAAATTTATAAAACTATTTTAATCGGGTCATGTTCTTTGCTCTTTAGGACCTATAAGTACAAGTGGTTTTAGGTTTTAACGCATACTGCATAAAAGTAAAATACCATCTATAAAGATGTTTCCTTCCACTAGATTTATGATTTCCAAAGTATCAGCCATGTGGCATTTTGACAAAAACACAGCATAGAGATGCACATTACAGCTGTCCTAGTGATCTCAGATTTTGTTAAATGGGCTGGTAACTACCATTCCACTTCCACCAAAAGCTCATGAGTTCCCAATTCAAAAGGAGTTAAAAGCTTTTAAGAGACTGGATTAGAAAAGAGTTGAGAAAAGATTAACTGTCGTCATTAACACCCCTATCATTAACAAGTCACATACAGACAACACAAACTTTATTAATAGAGAGTGTAGGAGGAAATGTTCTCCCTTGGGCTAGCACAGGTCCAGTTTGCGATCCTTTAAAATCAGGCCAAGGCACTGCTTCAAGTCACAGAATGATTCTGAGGCCAAGCATTCTGCTTGTTGATTACCCAAGCATCATGTTCCACTGAGTAAGGGAATAAAGGGCCTTTTTCTTTTAAATTAAAACATATACATCACAAATGGAGATAAAGGCTGCCTTATAAATTCTATTTCACTGCACTGTCCTCCAAAATCTGAGCACCATTAAAAAATAAAAATGAGTATGTACTACAGCAATGTCAAAACTGTTTGAATTTTAAGTCTGGTTCACTGGTATATTTAGCAGTAGCACACAAATTCTTGATATCTTATTATCAGATCACATTCCCACAAAATAACAATTTTATATGGGATTTGTTTCTTCCCTTTACTAAAATCTATTGAATTTCTTCTCTCAAGTGTCAGTCTTTGTTAAATTCAGTTAGGGTGCACTTAAACCATCACAAAGCAAGAGGTTAGATACCAAGATTTCCGAGAAGGTAGAATTCAGCAGCACTAAGGGCAAATGTCTTCCAGATGGTAGTTTCCAACAGCTGTCTTTGGAATGCACTGAACTCATCTCAAAGCACTATGGCCTCAGGTGGGTGTTAAATCTCACACCTACCCTCTCTTAATTAAATGTGATGATGCATGAACTAGAACCTGTTATCTTTCGTAAAGAACCTGGAGATTTCATCATAAACAAATCTTAAGAAAAATGAGTAATAGCCATGTTTGATTACAATGCCATGAATCTTATAGCAGAACATGTTCACAAAATATGGAAGGGTTAAAAGAAAACTAAAGAGCCCATCCCCAAATAAAATTATGGTCATAAAGCATTTTTCAAACAGCCATAAACTAAGGCTTAGTGCTTACCTCTCTCGTTTGTATAGATTTTAGAATTTAGCAGCTTAAGGGTAAAAAGGCCCTTTCAGGTCATTTAAAACAAATCCTCATTTTAAGGAAGAGTTTCTATGTCAGACAATTTATATTCTCTCATTATCTAAGTTTAGTGAAGACATTCAAGAGATAGAACTGAAATTTCTAAAATACCTCTATTTTAACTGTTGAGATGGTATTAGAATTTAAATCAACATGTTAAAATCTGATTAATACATGCTAACAAAAAAGGAAGGTTTCATATAATTGGAATAAGAGAGATCTCTGACTAAACATTTCAGGGAGTAAAAGAGAGCATTCATTCAACATATGGGATAATTTTGTGCTTTGCCATTACCTTGGTATATTTGCAACATGAATTATATTGAAGTCATAGCCTACAATTTAGATAAATAAAATCAAGCCAGTATTGAACTTTCCCCCATCTCATACAATAGAATCCTCGGCAGCTCCTTGGCCATCTATTATGATCTTGACCAATTTCTCTCTGTGGCAATTTAAAAGCTGTAAAAAGATACATAATGGGTGATGACAGGAGAAACAAACCCACACCAGAAATTATTGAACCTTGTAGGTCTTTGCAAGTATCTATATTGACATTTAAGTATGAGTTACTATGCCACAATATCATAAAAGTATGCTCTACACTTCAGATATATTGATAGTTGAATGCAAAGGCAGGCCACCATCAGATAAACGACTACAGGGATGGCAAATCTCAGACCACCCAGCTCTTCCACTGAGCATTCTGATATGTTACTTAAAAACAAATAAGATGTTCCTAACTCTCTTTTTGTCCAGCTTCCAACTACAATCCTGATTCAAATCCTAAAGGGATGATTAATATAGTAATTCTGATCCTTGCTCTAAAATTGTTTGCTTGGTTATGGGATATTTACTGGGGGCTTACTAAGAGTCTAGCCCAGTCTTCAACTCAGTGGCTGAGGATTCTAACAGTTTACCCTTGGTTAAGTCAGTGGTTAGCCCTGTCTCCAAAGGTTATTATGAAAAAACTACTGAAGGAGAAACTTGTTAACAACGGTAAGATTAGGGCTAGCACCCTGGTTGGTGTGGCTCACTTGATTGAAAGTCATCCTGTGCACCAAAAAGTCTCTATGTATCTTTCTTTCTCCCTTTTCTCTCTCTCTCAAATCAATAAAAACGTATTTTTTTAAAAATATCAGGACTAGGATTAAGATGTGGGTCCTATTTCAACTACATCACTGAAAGATTGAACTGAACAGTTTGCTTAACCTTAAGGATATTAGTTATTTGCCCTACTTATCTCATAGGTCTGCTTTGTGGGGAAAATAAAACTAGAAAACACTTTAAAAATGTAAAGCAAAAGAATTTAAATGTCTGATAACTGATGAAGTTAAAAATAACAAATGCTTTGGTAAGTGTCCCCTCCTCTTACATTTTCCTGAAAACATTGTGTAGAATTGGTATTTCTTCCATGTCTCTTAAAATTCACCAGTAAAGGCATCTGGACCTGGACTTTCCTGTGGGAAGGTGTTTAAGTACAAATTCTATTTCCTTAAATTCTATAGGGCTAGTGAAGGTCTGTATTCTGCAGTAAGCTTTAGTAGTTTGTCTCTCAAGGGGGTGACTCATTTCATTTCAGACACTGAATAAACTGACATAGTTGCTCATAATATTTCCTTACTATTTTAATGTCTGAAGGATCGGTAATGATATGTCTTCTCTTATTCCTGATACTAGTAATCTGTACCTTTTTTTTCCTGACCAGACTTGGTTTAACTTTATTGACCTTCTCAAAATGCCTACTTTTCTCTACTGTTTTTTGTTTTATACTTCAATTCCTTACTGCTTCCCTTTGGGTTTAATTTACTCTTCTTTTTCTAAGTTCTTAAGACAGAAAAATAGGTCACTAACTGTAGATCATTCTGTCTTTTTTTTTTTTAATCCTCACCTAAAGATATTTTTCCACTGATTTTTAGAGAGAGTGGGAGAGGGAAAGACAGAGAGAAACATCAATGTGAGAGAAACACATTGATTGGTTGCCTCCTGCCTGCACCCTGACAAGGGCCTGAGTCAGGGAAGAGCCTAAACAGAGATACTGGCCCTTGACTGGAATCGAACCCAAGACCCTTCAGTCCACAGGCTGAGGTTCTATCCACTGAGCTAAACTGGCTTGGTTGACCTTTTTGCTTTAATTGAAGCATTTAATACTATAAATTTCTAAGCACTGTCTTAGTTACATCTCACAAATTTTGATGTCATGTTATTGTTTTTATTCAGTTCAAAATATTTTCTAATTTTCTCTGTAATCTCTTCTTTGACCCATGGGTAACTTAGAAGTGTGCAAATGCAGATATACGTATTTCAGTTCTATTGTTCTTTCTTTCATACTAGAGGCCCAGTACACAAATTCATACACTGGTGGGGTCCCTTGGCCTGACTGCGGGGATCAGGCTGAAACCTGCTTTCTGACATGCCCCGAGGGGTCCCGGATTGCGAGAGGATGCAGGCCAGGTTGAGGGATCCTATCTGTGCACAATCCGGGCTGGGGAGGGACCGAGGGAAGGCTCCAGGGTGTGTCCGGCCCATCTCACCCAGTCCCGATCAGTGGGACCCCAACAGCAATCTAACCTATGGGTCAGGGCATCTGCCCCCTGGTGGTCAGTGCATGTCATAGTGACTGGTCAAACAGTCAGACACTTAGCGTATTAGGCTTTTATTATATAGGATATTTTGAAGCTTTATTATTAGTTGTACAAAATTGCTGTGTCCTTTTGATGAATTGATCCCTTTGTTATCTAACCTAGTGTTAGCTATGTCCCTTACTTAGCTCATACTGTTATGGAAAAAGAACAAGAAAGCACTTCAGAAAATATACAGGAAACAGAAGGTAAAATGTTTGATAGAGGAAGTTAAAAATAACTTTAATGAATGTTCTGAACTATCTGTAAGTTTTATCTATGCTTGTCTCCAACTATTCATATAAATGAGGTTTGCTTATGTTTTATCAGATCCTTTGATATAATTTATTGCTGTAAAGTACTGAACAAATTAGCAGTATATTACACTCCACATCTCCATCTGAGGTGAGTCTTACTGATTTACTCCATGTGCCCTGATGAGAAACAAAGCACATGAAGTTCAAGGATTTGCCTCAGAAACCAAACTTAAGATAGAGGTCCCAACCTGTTGGTTGACCTCTTTAGCACAGGGCATTTTATTCCAACATAATTAAATTATGCCTGCAGGCTCAGATATAAATTTGCTGTATTCTAAGAAATGTAGATTATAATCAGAAAAATACTTGAATTTGGTTCCTCCTCTCCATGAAGAAATAGATGAATGTGTTATAAAACTTGATCTTGAAATAGTCCTTTCAGCAAATAATTCCATGATTTCTAGTGTCCTTCCTAGCAATAAAGCACAATGCAACAGGAACTGAGTGAGTTTGAAGAATCAGACTACATTTGAAAAATGCCAAAACTAGGTCCACGACCTAGTTTCAGGTAGAAAAATCTGTCAGTGTTTAATTTTGACAAACTACTCTTACTAGAAAGGAAATCCAGACTACAAAGTCCATAGCCCAGCTAGTCCATTATTCTCTTTTTAGAAAAGTCACACCAATTAACACGTACAGGTTTATTACCCTGTGTTAATACCCCAAGGAGTTGACAACCAGCCAACAATTCAATCTTCTGTCTGTCAAATCCTAGGCCAAGACCACACCACAAAACTACATTGACCCAAAATATTAGATGAGTTTTTTATTAAAAATTATTGACTTCAAAAACAAACTCCTGGACATTTTAGGAGTCACTTCATGGAAGTGTTAGGTCTAGAAGGTTATTAGCTATCCAAATTCTTCCATATAAGATAAACTAAGGACAAAAGGCTCACCCAATGTTACTGTATTAATACTTAATGGCAGAAATAAGAACCCAGGTTTCCTGAGCCTTTTTTACCATTTGCCTCTCTCCTTTGTTTTAAAGTAACCTTTTCTTTCTTGAATTAGACAAAATTTATCTGGATAAGAGTTAGAGATTCAGAGTGTATTGATCTGAATGACTCCAAAAAAAAGATATCCATGTCCTAATCCCTAGAACCTGTGAATATTACCTTATATGTGATTAAAAGATGGGAAAGGAGAATTTCTCTTGGATTACACAGGTAGGCCTTAAACGCAGTCACATGTATCCATATAAAAGAGGCAGAAGAAAATGGTAAGACAGAGCAAAGAGAGATGAAACCACAGGATGAGGCTGAAAAAGGAAAGAAGGGACTCTCCCCTGGAGCCTCTACAGGGGGCTCAACACCTTAATTACAGATTCCTGGCCTCCAGAATAAGTTCCTGTTATTTGAAGCCACCAAGTGTGTGGTAATTTGTCACACAAGCCACAAGTAACTAACACACAGGGGAGAGAGAGAGAGAGAGAGAGAGAGAGAGAGAGAGAGAGAGAGAGAAAGGGAGGGAGGGGAAAGAAAGAGGGAGGGAGAGAGGGAGGGAAGGAAGGAAAGAAGGAAAGAAATGAAATGAAATCAAAACAGGGGGAATAAAAACTTGAAAATCATAAACTGAATATATATTATAAAACCAATTACTGATACAAAAAAGAAATGTGCTGACCCAAAGATTGCCTAAAACCTCTAATCCCTCATTTCAAAAGGTAAATTGAGGCAATCACAGGATGCAATTTACCCAAAAATATTGGCAGAATCTGAGTAGACAAAGCCAGAAAGGTTTAATATTTACACAGCTGCTAAGGAAAACAGTGTAGGCTACCCCTCAACATGCTCGCTGGGAGAGCTCCTGGACAGACTAGACAGAGGCAACAGTTGTCACTGCGGGTGTTCTGCCAACAGAAGTGTAAAGTTGTCATCAGAAATGAATATGTGGCTTCAAGTGGCTTACAGAAATCCAACAAATCTGCATCTTGGACTCTGCACAAGCCAAATCTTCTCAGGATGACCTGGACTCCTTCCCATTAGTACAATGATCAGCTAAAGCCATCCGCTATAAGGAGCGAAGGAAAATCAAAGTTTACATCAGGAGAAAAAGACAATTGCCCAGAGTCCAAGTTCAGGAATAACAATATGTAAATAGCAGCCATAGTGACCGAGTCAGTTACAAGTGGTATTTCACACTATAATTTATTACTTTCTAAAATCACAGTACACAGCTTTAGGCCCAATTACAGGCAAGGTGAATGGAAATAAAAATAGAGCAAGTAAAAGAACAAAAAAGGAAAAAGATGCCTTACCAGGGGTTGTTAAATGGGCTATTCCAGTAAGATAAATAAATCACGCTATGTGTTTATTTAAATAAAATACTGTACCTCACTAAAGGCAAAGAGTACTTGTCTTCCTCAGAAGTCTTTGTATTCTGGACACCTTTCTCTCTTTTCTAGGGCTACTGTCAGGGCTCTGTAAACCACCAGAACTTTGCTCCACATATGAAAATCCAGTCGGCGGTTATGTAATTTCTTCTTCAGCCATTATTCTGCTCACCTATTGATGTTTTTCACTAAAGATGTGTTATTTTCCCTTTTAGGTTTGGCTGCAATAGTATGCCTCTAAGGACTGAGCACAGTGCTCAAAATTTAATTTTTGTAACATAAGCTCAACATTTTGTCTTGTTAACAACCAAGCCAGGTACTCCAAAGGCAAGAAAAAAAGCTCTGGCTGGGTAGCTTAACTTGGTTAGGGCAGTGGTTCACCTTTTTTTGGCCATGCCCCACCTAAGCAACTCTAAAATCCTGAGCCCCCACCCCCACCCCATGACATATAATACTTATTATTCAAAAAGTGAGCTCCGATTCACTTGAAGGAAGCTTAAAAGTCATTAACTTGGTCTAAACAAGCTTCCAAAGAACATGGCATCCATGAAAGAGGAAAATAAAAGAACGAAAGGACAGTTGTACTGATGAAGAAATCACTAAGAAATTGCTTTAAAAAAATAATATGAAGTGATATGAAAAAATAGCAAATAAAGTTTCAAAACATAACAGAAATGCATAAATAGGTCACGATATATATTTATATAATGTATATGAAGCCCCTGGAATCACAAATTTCACTGTTAATAACTCATTCTCGAACTGCGCCCCTTAAAAATCAAATTCCCCCCTTGTGGGGCGTGTGCCCCACATTGGGAACCATTGCCCTTATGCCAATGCTATGGGTTTGATCTCTGGTCAGGGCAAATACAAGCATCAACTGATAAATGCATAAATAAGGGGAAAAACAACTAGATTTTCTTCTCTCTCCCATAAATAAATAAGTCAGTCTTGAAGGCAAGGGAAAAATAAAAGGCCTAACATTAGAATTTTCAATGTGATACTCTCAGAACATCAGTGAGAAATTACCCACTGCCCTAGCCAATTTGGCTCAGTGGATAGAGTGTCCGCCTGCAGACTGAAGGGTCCCAGGTTAGACTCCAGTCAAGGGCACATGCCTAGGCTGCATGCAGGAAGCAGCTGATCCATGATTCTCTCTCATCACTGATGTTTCTATCTCTCTCTCCCTCTCTCCCTTTCTCTCTTAAACCAATACAAATAAATAAAATCATTTTAATAAGACAAGCAATTTTTACTTGTACACCAAAAACTCCTGTTCAAATCTTGAAATCTTTCAAATTAAAATATGTAAGAAACAGCCCTGATCAGTTTGGCTCAGTGGATAGAGTGTCGGCCTGCGGAATGAAGGGTCCCAGGTTTGATTCCGGTCAAGGGCATGTACCTTGGTTGCAGGCACATCCCCAGTAAAGGGTGTGCAGGAGGCAGCTGATCGATGTTTCTCTCTCATCGATGGTTCTAACTCTCTATCCCTCTCCCTTCCTCTCTGTAAAAAATCAATAAATATGTTTAAAAAAATATACATATATATACATATGAAACATCAAATAAGGGTTCACTGATTATTTTGTTTATAAATCTAAGTAACTTGGGCTAGAGATGGGAGCAATTCACTCAGAGAGTAATTTAAGGTGGCATAATTTGATTACCTATTCTATAAATCAGTTGTTTTTCTTTCTCTAAACTGTAGGTCAGTACACAGCTGTAAAATCAATTCAGTAGAAAATGACCCCCCTGACCGGTTTGGCTGGATGGATAGAGCGTCAGCCTGCAGACTGAAGGGTCCTGGGTTCGATTCTGGTGAAGGGCATGTACCTTGGTTGCGGGCACATCCCCAGTAGGGAGTGTACAGGAGGCAGCTGATCGATGTTGCTCTCTCATTGATGTTTCTAACTCTCTATCCCTCTCCCTTCCTCTCTGTAGAAAATCAATAAAATATAAGCAAAAGAAAATGACCTACGTTTTTAAGAAAATGAAAGTGTACTATAGATGCAAAAAATATCAGTGTTTGCACTTGTATTTGTACAGTGAAAATTGTTTCATTCTGTGCCCAGGGTCAGAATAAAAAGTGTTTCTTATTGAGGATCAAGGTCAGAAAAGTTTGAGACAGATCCAAAACAATCCCAGTACAGAGGCTTAACTCACGTGAAATGCAAGAAGCATCTAAAGCAAGTCTACCTTTTTAGAAAACATATTTGCCATTATTTTTGGAAGTCAAACATAAGATGCAATCAATGATAAAAAAAAACAAAACTTCATGAAATTTTCCTTTTATCCAATGGACAATGATCATTCTATAGCTGAAGAGATAATCATTAGGATTTAGTGATCCATTTACCAAAGGCCAATTCCCAAACACTTCACCCATCTTCTCCCTCAATTTCTAATTGGTAAAAGACTTTAACAAGAAAATCAACTCTGCCCTAACTGGTTTGGCTCAGTGGATCGAGCGTCGGCCTGCGGACTGAAGGGTCCCAGGTTCTATTCCGGCCAGCTGGCCAAGGGCATGTACCTTGGTTGCCGGCACATCACCAGTAGGGAGTGCGCAGGAGGCAGCTGATCAATGTTTCTGTCTCATCAATGTTTCTAACTCTCTATCCCTCTCCCTTCCCCTCTGTAAAAAAATAAATAAAATATA
Organism: Murina feae; assembly: GCA_004026665.1. Taxonomy (NCBI): domain Eukaryota; kingdom Metazoa; phylum Chordata; class Mammalia; order Chiroptera; family Vespertilionidae; genus Murina; species Murina feae. The sequence goes on along the minus strand of PVJC01016873.1, from coordinate 7,055 downwards.
TTTTTTAAAAAATCAACTCTGGCTTCTGCAATTTTATTTTTTTAATCGCCTGAGGATATGTTTTTATTGATTTGAGAGAAACATTGATCCTTTGCCTCCCATACACGCCTGCAACCTGGATATGTGCTCTGACCTGGAATCAACACCAACCCCTCAGTGCAAGGGAGGGAGGATGCTCAGCCAACTGAGCTACCTGGACCAGGGCTAGCATTTGTCATTTTAGATCAATAGTTTTCTACTGGTGGAGATTTTGCTCCAATACCCCCCAAGACATCTGGCAATGTCTGAAGACATTTTGATGGACACAAAAGGGGGTAAGGAGAGGTGAGATGCATTCCTCCTACCAGAAATGTTAATAGTACTGAGGTTGAGAAATCCTGTAGACCAAGATTGTAATCTTTTCAAATCTAAAGAAATCACGGAAAGACATCCTGAACCTATAGCCCTTTACTTTTTATTATACACCAAGCAGTTATATTATTAGCATACCTACAAATAGTTCATAACCAAATGAAATAGGTTTGTCCCGTTGCAAGTGCCAGAGAACGTGGAAATCCCTCCTCTGTTCACTATAAACTCAACTAAAATTATCTGTCTCTTATGTTAGAAAGGTCTCTAATCATAAGGGTACTTCATATGTAGCTGAACCTGTTACAGTATTTAAACATTTTTTTCCCTTGACCCTAAATAAATCAGTGATTAGAGCAGCATACATTCTGATACAACCAGAATGTAATGAAAATTTCTATATTTTGCTAAAAATCTTAGAATAAGCAAAATGGGCATTACCAACAGGAGATGGACTACAAGTAAGCACGTTGAAGGAAAAAATCATCAAAAGACAATAATCCAGGTGATGAATGAGTCCTCCTGCCACCAACAACCTAAATATCACCCTCCTGGAGCAGCTTCCTTCTTATCCAAATTCAGACAATCTCGGAGAAATAGCAAAAAGTGAGGATTGGAAGCTCTTTAATGGTGCAGAGAGACATATGTGGTGGAAAAAGTACCTCAAAGAAAAGATTCTAAAAAGGCACTGGGAAAGATGAACATTTCTTCTAAAGGACCTAGCCTGATGCCTAGCAGATACCAAGTACTCAAAAAGTTACTTTTTTATTTATATATTTTAGACCGAGAATCGCCTTAGTTCCTAAGGGGAAAACGGCACTCTTTCACAGTGAAAGGAGAATGGTGATGAGAGGTACGCGATTATGAATGGAAACGCAAAGGACTTGACTTTTCAGCTTAATTTCAATCACAAATTCTTATAATCCCTGCAAAGATTTCAACATTAGAGATCCAACTTGCCTCTATCCCACTATATTATGAAGCGTTCCAAAACTTTCTCCATGTTTTTACAAATATTGAGTTGCCCGTGGAAATATGCATCATGTCCATTTTCTTCGGATGCCTTTCCACAATACATAGATTTATCTCACACATTCTAACGCTTCGAGGAAGTCTTCCTAATGGAGCTAGTTCTCCAAGTCCGAAGACCTCCCGTGGATGGTGGAAAGTACAGAGATGGGAGAAAATGGCAAAGTCAAGGTATCCAGGAGCAAACAGTTTCCCTACCAGGGAGGTTATGGGATGGAGGCCCAAAGGTTTCGTTAGAAAAGTCATTGTGGACAAAATACCCACCTCCGACGCGCCATCACAGGCATCTACTACCCATCCTCGCCACCCCAAATCTAAGACCTCTGTGTTCTGGAGCGCTGATTGGACGACTCGCCGAGCGCACTCCATAGGACGTTTTACTGGCTCCAGATTTGGTGCATCCATTTAACCGCCCGACTCCCTCATTCCCCATTGGAGTCAAACCGCTGCCTCTGGGAGGAGCCCAACCTACCGCGCGCTTCGTGCTCATTGGCTCAGTGAAATGCTGCTCATGAAGAGAAAACCCGCCTCCCACATTCCGATGGCCCAAGGACCGATCAGTCTGCAGCTAAAGACAGACTCAATTGGTCTACACACATGCCAGTCAAGTTCTTCGTGGGCAAAGCTCCACAGAACCTGCCGGGGGTAAAACATCCGCCCCTGTCCTTCCATTGGTTGGCCGGATCCACCGCTCCCCCTTCACTAGCCCCCACCCCGCGATCCATTCATTTCACACAATAACGGGATCAATTGGAGTCGGTTCGAGACCTCCCATCGGTAGGCAAGACTGTCCGCCACTTACCCGGGATCGAGACCGATCTCTCACGCTAATGTCTTCTCTCTTTCTCTGTGATGAGAGCCGGACCACAAGCCACCGCTGCCGCCGTCTTCTGCGCAACGCCAACCGCCCGCCAAAACGGATCCTTCCCTGCGCCTGCGCTACCAATCCTGGGACCAGACCTTTTCTCCGCCCATTACGCCTGCGCAAAACGAGGCACAACTCCCGCCATTACGCAGGCGCCGTAGGTTCGCCACTGCCTCCCGCCCGCCATTTCACGTGTTTCTTGAGCCAGGCGGAACTTCTTAACGCGCCTGCGTGAACTCGCCATTTTACTACACATGCGTTCACCAGGCGGTTGTTGCAAAAAATGAAATTGTCACATTCTACTTTTCTGATACATAGTATTAACCATGCCCTGACGACTGAGTAGAATGTAACATTAGCAGCGTGGAAGATTAAAATGTTACCTAACTCTCCTAGGTACATTTAAATATAAATGATTGGTTGGGTAGCCAATCAGAGGGCTTAAGAATAATACTCCTCGGGAACCAATAGTCTCCGAGGGGTGGACGCTGCGTAGAACGCCCAAACGGATGACGTTACAGCAATGCGGCACCACAGTCCAATAGGAGCAGGAAGCTCTGTCAAATGTCCTATCAGAGCTGCCAAGGGGCGGAGTCTACCAATGCCGCAAGGGAGGAGGCGGGATAAAAAAGCGAGGCCGAAGGTAGGCTGGCAGATACGCTCCTGAGATCACTCCTTTCTGCCGGTGAACGCCGCGGAGTAAGCATCGTTGGACTTCCCCCTGTTGCAGTCATCATGTCCAAGTCTGAGGTGGGTTAGACGCTCTCTCCAACTCAACTTTCTCCCGCGGCCCTTCCTGAGTCCTATGGGGTGCAGTGTGGACGGGCTGCTTGCAGCAGCCCCTTCGGCAGTTCTTGGGTCGCGCCCAGGGCCTACCCCTCCCGAAGTTGAGGTCGCCATTTTGTCCTCGTCGTGGCCATGAGGCCGCCGTCCTGAAACCTTTAGCTATCGCGCCGCTCGTTCCTCCCTGTAAGACTCTTAGACGCGTTAAACAGATTTTTTTTTTTTTGCTTTGTCTCAGGCGAATTTTTTAAAAGGGAACTGTAACCTCTTACTGGCAATGCATCCCTCCCGCCTAGTCCTTTTGTTGCGCGTGCGTCGGAAAGCGGGGACGCATGCGCCGCGGTCTCCCAGCCCCAGCGTGAGGTCTCCCGGGTGGGGAGAAGCACGTGGCTTGTTGCGACCCGAAGGAACAATATGCGTGCTACCATGTTGCCGTCCAGTGTAGCTTCTCTTAAGCGAAAGGTGCTTTGCGTTAAACGCCCACTTACCGCTTCCCCCCTCCCCCACCCCTAGTCTCCCAAGGAGCCGGAGCAGCTGCGGAAGCTCTTTATCGGAGGTTTGAGCTTTGAAACGACCGATGAGAGTCTGAGGAGCCATTTTGAGCAATGGGGGACGCTCACGGACTGTGTGGTAAGGCTGGGGAGAGACAAAAGGGCAGCAGGACCAGTCGGGTTTCCTTGGCTTGTCGTGCTCTGTCTGGGTGCTTGTGAAAATGAACGGGATCGCAATTGCACTTAACTTGGGCGGGAAGGTGTGGGCTTAAGCGATTAAGAGCTTTTATTCCTAGATTTACACTAGGCGGCGGGTAATGGGAGCTGCGGGGCTTTGTAGGAAGGGCGGGTATAAAGTTTCCTGTGACCTTATTCAAGGTGGAAATGTCTGGCTTTTTGGGACCTTAACTGTATGTTAAATGGATTACGTCTCAGGTGATGAGAGATCCGAACACCAAGCGCTCCAGAGGCTTTGGGTTTGTCACCTACGCCACGGTGGAGGAGGTGGACGCAGCCATGAACGCGAGGCCGCACAAGGTGGACGGGAGAGTCGTGGAACCAAAGAGGGCTGTCTCGAGAGAAGTAAGGGGCGCTCTTCCCCTCCGCCTGGAAGTGTGCGGTTAGGTACACTCGGGGTGGCGAGAAACGCGCCTTCCTCTTGGGATGGGTTACGCTATAACTTGGGGCTTTTTTTCCCCCTCTTAGGATTCTCAAAGACCTGGTGCCCACTTAACTGTGAAAAAGATTTTTGTTGGGGGTATTAAAGAAGACACTGAAGAACATCACCTAAGAGATTATTTTGAACAGTATGGGAAAATCGAAGTGATTGAAATCATGACTGACCGAGGCAGTGGCAAAAAGAGAGGCTTTGCCTTTGTAACCTTCGACGACCATGACTCTGTCGACAAGATTGTCAGTAAGTATCAGGTGACCTGTTTGCTAAGGATTCTGAAGTCTGGGTTGTGTTCTAAACCCTGAGATACTGTGTTCTTTTTTATCTTCAAATTTAGTTCAGAAATACCATACTGTGAACGGCCACAACTGTGAAGTGAGGAAAGCTCTGTCGAAGCAAGAGATGGCTAGTGCCTCGTCCAGCCAAAGAGGTGGGTTTGCTGTTTTCATTAAACCTTCAAGTCCGATTCTAATTTGTATGGTTCAACACTTAAAACTTTTCTTGTTAAGGTCGAAGTGGTTCTGGAAACTTCGGAGGTGGTCGTGGAGGTGGTTTTGGTGGAAACGACAACTTTGGTCGCGGAGGAAACTTCAGTGGTCGAGGTATTGGATTATACCCCACTGTTACCAATGAATAGTAAGCTTGTAATTTAATGAACCAGACAACTTGTCCTTTATGTAATCTGTGGCAGTATTGTAACTACTGGTGGACATTTCCAAAGTTACATTTTATCCAAATGCAGTTCTGACATCTCACTAACCAGAAGTTAAAGTCTCTGGTATGGAAATCCGTTTTATAGTGCAGCAACTACTTCCTAGAGTTCATACTTACAAGGTTGGAATTTGTATGCAATTTATAGACTTCAAACCTTTAAAATTTTGCTCTCTTACAGGTGGCTTTGGTGGCAGCCGTGGTGGCGGTGGATATGGTGGCAGTGGGGATGGCTATAATGGATTCGGTAATGATGGTAAGCTTTGTTTGTTTTAGGAATTAAACAGATGAAAAGTTTTTTTTTGGTTATCTGCAGAATAGATGGGTAGAAACTAAAACTTGAGTGCATCTAGTGCATGACAAGCTACACTGACCATAACAGCATGATTCAAGCAAGCTGTGTCCCAGTAGCCTTAAACAGATTTTGATTGTTGAATACTTTTGTCTTATTGAGAAGAACTGTATTCTTGTAGGTGGTTATGGAGGAGGCGGCCCTGGTTACTCTGGAGGAAGCAGAGGCTATGGAAGTGGTGGACAGGGTTATGGAAACCAGGGCAGTGGCTATGGCGGGAGTGGCAGCTATGACAGCTATAACAACGGAGGAGGCGCAGGCGGCTTTGGCGGTGGTAGTGGTAGGTATCCAGTGATCCAGGTACTTGGTGCGGTAGCTAGATTAGTTTTGTAGAGTTTATGCCCATGTGGGGATTAGATGCTCTTAAAAGCATATGTGGTACACTGCATGGTACTTTGTAATGGGCTTGCTATGCTACCTCCTAGCTTTAAGCTGGGGCCGCCTCACTCCCAACTAGTTGAACAAGTGGATAGTGGCATGTTCAACTGGAACTAGATTAGCTGTAGTCGGATTTAGTGTTTGAACTTCTTTGGGACCGTAGGCACTTAGTTGATGTATCCAGCATGTGTTTGCAGTGCCCCTGGATGGGTAAAGGCCTTCAAGGCTAGAGAATAAATATGCTCTGTTGTCATGGTGAGTTGGGGTACTTTTTTTTTTTAATACTGGATTATTCAACTGAATGCCTTGTCCAGAAAATACGAAATGCAAAGATAAACGTTGGAGCCATCCGAGTTTGGGAGAAAGAAAGGCAGGCCGTGCAACCTTTTTCCCCCCACTCTGAACACTAACTAGATTCAGGACGGCCCTCTTTCCATTCCTAGGAAGCAATTTTGGAGGTGGTGGAAGCTACAATGATTTTGGCAATTACAACAATCAATCTTCAAATTTTGGGCCTATGAAAGGAGGAAACTTTGGAGGCAGAAGCTCTGGCCCTTATGGTGGTGGAGGTCAATACTTTGCCAAACCACGAAACCAAGGTATGATCCGTGTGTATGTAGTATTAGAGGGTTAGGTGTATTTCTAAGTGGTACTGGTTATAAAAAGCTGACAATGTAAAGCCTTCAAAATACTGAAGAGATTGGTAATTTGCAATCAAATTGGAAATAATCAGATTTTAACTTTATTGTCTCAAATATAAATGCATTACTATTGATACTTCCAAAAGTTTAAAGGAACAAACCTTATTCTTAGGTGGCTATGGCGGTTCCAGCAGCAGCAGTAGCTATGGCAGCGGCAGAAGGTTTTAATTACTGCCAGGTAAGTAAGCATCTTTTTGTATTGTAGCTTAGTTTTCATAATTGATAATGAACCCAGTAACCCTAATGTAGCTAAGCAGTGCAACATAGTTAACATTATAACTTCAGTAAAATTGTGGATATTAAGCTAATAATTCAGATCAGCAAAATTTGTGGGAAACAAAACTTGATATTGGATTGTAGCCTTTAAGTCTTAATATGCTTAGATTAACAACTTTATTCCATATTGTTCAACAGGAAACAAAGCTTAGCAGGAGAGGAGAGCCAGAGAAGTGACAGGGAAGCTACAGGTTACAACAGATTTGTGAACTCAGCCAAGCACAGTGGTGGCAGGGCCTAGCTGCTACAAAGAAGACATGTGTTAGACAATACTCATGTGAATGGGCAAAAAAACTCGAGGACTGTATTTGTGACTAATTGTATAACAGGTTATTTTAGTTTCTGTTCTGTGGAAAGTGTAAAGCATTCCAACCAAGGGTTTTAATGTAGATTTTTTTTTTGCACCCATGCTGTTGATTGCTAAATGTAATAGTCTGATCATGACGCT